>CM055733.1:25089956-25144161 GCA_029465975.1 Dallia pectoralis
GTCGCCTTGCATGGTAGACGCGGTCGTCAGTGTATGAATGCGTGAATGAATGGGTGAATGTGACCCAGGATCTGTAAAGCGCTTTGGATAAAAGCGCTATATAAAAGCGCAGCATTTACCATTTATTTACCATTTATACGGTTCTATTCTCACCGTGTTTGGCTTCTATACGGTTCTATTCTCACCGTGTTGGGCTTCTGTATGGTGCGGTGTGAGGATCTCCACACTTGTCACACACTGGACATGGGTTTGTTCTGGGCCTCCTGTTTGTTTAGCCGTAGGATGAATGTTATCAGCTAGGTACACTCGTCTGCCACACACACACCTTCTCTCCCTGGCGTGATCCCGTAGAGCGGCGCTTTGTCAGCAGGTGCGTGCGTGCGTGCGTGCGTGTGTGTGTGTGTGTGTGTGTGCGCGTGCGTGTGTGTGTGTGTGCGTGCGTGCATCTCACCCTGCTCATTTATTCCTCTCTGCCTGGAGGTGGGCTTTTTGATCAGCAATCTCATTTCAGACCAGCTCCGTGAACACACACATGTAGTCGTAGGTTCTTTGTACTAGGCCTAGCTAAGGCCTGTTGATATGGGGGAACTTTGGTTTTTAGTCATGTGGGTTTTGTTGGTCACGCGGGTCACGTTGCCACAGTCTTTAGTTCTCCTACATAGTTTCCAGGTAACATGAACGTGATGTAATCAGTATGCGTCCACTTCAGATGAGACCTCCAGCCGCCACAGGAGAGCTGGGAAGAACCGGCATGACTGAACTCAAACCGGCAGTTTTATTAGTATTACATATCTTTTACATACTTCAGCTAGTTATCCAGCTTTCAATATGATAAGTCGTGTTTCTGTGCCTCAGGCTTTTTCGACAGAAGCTGCGTAATCAAGTAGCACCAGTGTGGTTCTGTTCCTGATGTATCAGTGTTAAACTGCATATCATTTGTCTGTTGGACCAGTGTGGTTCTGTTACTGGTGTATCAGTGTTAAACTGCATATCATTTGTCTGTAGCACCAGTGTGGTTCTGTTACTGATGTATCAGTGTTAAACTGCATATCATTTGTCTGTTGGACCAGTGTGGTTCTGTTACTGATGTATCAGTGTTAAACTGCATATCATTTGTCTGTTGGACCAGTGTGGTTCTGTTCCTGATGTATCAGTGTTAAACTGCATATCATTTGTCTGTTGGACCAGTGTGGTTCTGTTACTGGTGTATCAGTGTTAAACTGCATATCATTTGTCTGTAGGACCAGTGTGGTTCTGTTACTGATGTATCAGTGTTAAACTGCATATCATTTGTCTGTTGGACCAGTGTGGTTCTGTTACTGATGTATCAGTGTTAAACTGCATATCATTTGTCTGTTGGACCAGCGTGGTTCTGTTCCTGGTGTATCAGTGTTAAACTGCATATCATTTGTCTGTTGGACCAGTGTGGTTCTGTTCCTGGTGTATCAGTGTTAAACTGCATATCATTTGTCTGTTGGACCAGCGTGGTTCTGTTCCTGGTGTATCAGTGTTAAACTGCATATCATTTGTCTGTTGGACCAGTGTGGTTCTGTTCCTGGTGTATCAATGTTAAACTGCATATCATTTGTCTGTTGGACCAGTGTGGTTCTGTTCCTGATGTATCAGTGTTAAACTGCATATCATTTGTCTGTTGGACCAGTGTGGTTCTGTTACTGATGTATCAGTGTTAAACTGCATATCATTTGTCTGTTGGACCAGTGTGGTTCTGTTACTGATGTATCAGTGTTAAACTGCATATCATTTGTCTGTTGGACCAGTGTGGTTCTGTTACTGATGTATCAGTGTTAAACTGCATATCATTTGTCTGTTGGACCAGTGTGGTTCTGTTACTGATGTATCAGTGTGAAACTGCATATCATTTGTCTGACTTAGTCTCGTCCATCCTCCAGTAGTAAGTGACGTTGTCTCGTACATCCTCCAGTAGTAATTGACTTAGATTCGTACATCCTCCAGTAGTAAGTGACGTAGTCTCGTCCATCCTCCAGTAGTAAGTGCATTCTTGGTTTGACAGTATTTTCGCACTGGCACAGCATTTTGTTATCTTTCCTTTGAGCTTATTGCTTGTCCAGGTATGTGTGTGTGTGTGTGTGTGTGTGTGTTTGGGCACGTTGTTTGTAATTTAGCTTTATTGGGAACTAGGAAATACCTGACCTAAGATGTTAACACTTTCAAGACAACTGGGATATATTGAGGCAGTCTTTTGTCCCCCAACTCTGAGATCCATGTTGAAACAAGAATAATTTAGGACAGAACCGAAGGAGTGCTTTAGGACAGAACCGAAGGAGTGCTTTAGGACAGAACCGAAGGAGTGCTTTAGGACAGAACCGAAGGAGTGTTTTAGGACAGAACCGAAGGAGTGCTTTAGGACAGAACCGAAGGAGTGCTTTAGGACAGAACCGAAGGAGTGCTTTAGGACAGAACCGAAGGAGTGCTTTAGGACAGAACCGAAGGAGTGCTTTAGGACAGAACCGAAGGAGTGCTTTAGGACAGAACCGAAGGAGTGCTTTAGGACAGAACCGAAGGAGTGTTTTAGGACAGAACCGAAGGAGTGCTTTAGGACAGAACCGAAGGAGTGCTTTAGGACAGAACCGAAGGAGTGCTTTAGGACAGAACCGAAGGAGTGCTTTAGGACAGAACCGAAGGAGTGCTTTAGGACAGAACCGAAGGAGTGCTTTAGGACAGAACCGAAGGAGTACTCTGGCACCAGTCACAGAACATGTTAGTGTTGGTTATCGTAGGATTGTGTGACAAGCTGTCCATTCTATGCATTGCCCCAAACTCCAAAATTACAATAGTACCTGAATAAAGGTACCGTTGGGTTCTGGTACTAAATTCCAGGTACCGTTACTGGTATTGGTACCGTTACTGGTATTGGTTCAAATGTGAAAGGCACCCTAACAGAAGTCCTGTGAAAAACACTGGCTAATTGTCTGTTTGCGTTCTATTTGTTTTATGTATTTACACACACACACACACACGGCCGTGACATTTTCACAATGTATATTTCTAAATGAGTTGTGTATATATACAGTCTTTGAATTCATTTAATTTGCATGTACTGTTTCCAGAATGCCATCTTAAATAGCAGGACAACCAGGACACTCCAGTTTTTATCTGTCCAACTATTTTCTCTGGCATCTTTCAGGAAGTCCACTGTCTAAACATGACGTCTCATTTTCTTCATGGCCAGTTCTCTGACCGGACATGATATGTCACTTTTTATGAACATCTGGCCACAACAAACATGATGGGAATTTCGAATCAGCTTTTAATGGAGTGTAATGACTTCCTGTCTAACAGCGGTTGTATACAGACAGAGTAATCAGGAATTGTACTTGTGAAGTTGAGAGTTCAGAGGACATCCTTTGTGTTTCCCCTGGTACTTCACAGACGGCGTAATAAAACCTGATGATGATCTATATTTCCACGTCACAGGATTGGCAGCCCAGGCAGTTAAACGGCACACACACACATATACACACACACACACACATATACACACACACTCACACATATACACACACACTCACACATATACACACACACTCACACATATACACTCACACATATACACACACTCACACATATACACACACACACTCACACATATACACACACAGTTAAGCAGCACTCTGGTGGGCTCCAGTAAATGTGTTTGTTTTCAGATTTTTTCCCTGTAATTTGTTCTCTCTCATCCTTAATTGTCTTGGCTGTAACAGCCCCCAGGGGGTAGAGGGTGGGGGGTGTTGGCTGTAACAGCCCCCAGGGGGTAGAGGGTGGCGGGGGTGTTGGCTGTAACAGCCCCCAGGGGGTAGAGGGTGGGGGGGTGTTGGCTGTAACAGCCCCCAGGGGGTAGAGGGTGGGGGGTGTTGGCTGTAACAGCCCCCAGGGGGTAGAGGGTGGCGGGGGTGTTGGCTGTAACAGCCCCAGGGGGTAGAGGGTGGCGGGGGTGTTGGCTGTAACAGCCCCAGGGGGTAGAGGGTGGGGGTGTTGGCTGTAACAGCCCCAGGGGGTAGAGGGTGGGGGTGTTGGCTGTAACAGCCCCCAGGGGGTAGAGGGTGGCGGGGGTGTTGGCTGTAACAGCCCCCAGGGGGTAGAGGGTGGGGGTGTTGGCTGTAACAGCCCCCAGGGGGTAGAGGGTGGGGGGGTGTTGGCTGTAACAGCCCCCAGGGGGTAGAGGGTGGGGGTGTTCGCTGTAACAGCCCCGGGGGTAGAGGGTGGGGGGTGTTGGCTGTAACAGCCCCCAGGGGGTAGAGGGTGGGGGTGTTCGCTGTAACAGCCCCCAGGGGGTAGAGGGTGGGGGTGTTCGCTGTAACAGCCCCCGGGGGGTAGAGGGTGGGGGGGTGTTGGCTGTAACAGCCCCCAGGGGGTAGAGGGTGGGGGGCTGTTGGCTGTAACAGCCCCCGGGGGGTGTTGGGGGTGTGTTCTGTGTGATGGGGATGAGCTGAGATATTGAGATGGATGGAGGGAGGGGGATTTAAATGAAAGACTGCAGCCGTGAAAAGTCCCGGATTCTGTTCCTCAGAGGACTGTTAGGTTATCAGGCTACAGCACTGTGACCGCAACACACACACACACACATACGCAAAACACTGTGTGTAAACCAGGGAGTTGACCAGAATCATCTGGAGGATTAGCTGGAGGGCATTTCACAACATCAGCTGTCTGCTGCCTCTGTGTTTTAATAAAGGCAATCTGCTAAACCCACCAACCCCCCTCATTCTGATAGTCTAATAGCAGACATTCAATGTGATACTGTCATATTATAATGGGAATGTTGTAATACAATAGCTGATGGCTGTGTACCAGCTGTGTTTAGGCCCCGGCTTCACCAGAAACATCATCCTTTACATTTTAAATGCAAATTATTTCATGTTCACATTTCTTGTCCTGTCGTCCTGTCTCTCTCCTGTACCAGCCAACATATCTCTTTTGCTCTCCTACATCTCTCTCTTCTCTCTCTCCTACATCTCTCTCTTCTCTCTCACCTACATCTCTCCCTTCTCTCTCTCTCCTACATCTCTCCCTTCTCTCTCTCTCTCCTAAATCTCTCCCTTCTCTCTCTCCTACATCTCTCCCTTCTCTCCTACATCTCTCCCTTCTCTCTCTCTCTCCTACATCTCTCCCTTCTCTCTCTCTCCTACATCTCTCTCTTCTCTCTCTCCTACATCTCTCCCTTCTCTCTCTCCTACATCTCTCTCTTCTCTCTCTCCTACATCTCTCTCTTCTCTCTCTCCTACATCTCTCCCTTCTCTCTCTCCTACATCTCTCCCTTCTCTCTCTCCTACATCTCTCTCTTCTCTCTCTCCTACATCTCTCTCTTCTCTCTCTCCTACATCTCTCCCTTCTCTCTCTCCTACATCTGTCTCTTCTCTCTCTCCTACATCTCTCCCATCTCTCTCTCCTACAGAGTTTCCCTCAGATGAGGGCTGGCCTTTGCCAAGTACCTGGGAGCGTGTGGTCGCATGGTGGCGGTCAACTATGTGGGAGAGGAGCTGTGGAGTTTCTACAATGCTCCCTGGGAGAAGAGGGTGGATCTGGCCAGACAGCTGATGGACATCGCTGAGCAGCTGACCAACAACGACTTTGAGTTCGCCCTGTACCTGCTGGACGTCAGCTTCGATAACTTTGCTGTGGGGCCACGAGACGGGAAGGTTATTGTGGTGGATGCAGAGAATGTCCTGGTGGCCGACAAGAGACTCATCAAGCAGAGTGAGTTGTTCTTGTAGAAGCACATTAGAAAATATGTAACAATCAGTGTATCAGTGGAGAGCGTGTGATGCTCTGGGAAATGTTTTCTTAGGTCCAGGCATTAATGTGGACGTCTTGTAGACTCCATGTCTCGGCGTGTTCACGCTGTTTTGGCGGCATGTGGAGGACAAACAATATATTAAATCATATGGTCGTAATGTTTTGCCTCATCTGTGTATATCCTCAACTGGGCTCGTTCCAATTGAAGAGAAGCAGCCCCAAAGCCTGATGTTGCTGCCATTTTCTTTGGCAGCAGGTGATTTTGGTAACTAACCATGTTGGCTTTGCTTCAAATACATGTTTTGGAATAGAAGTGTTTTTCACCTAAATTTTGTCGGTTGCCTGAGAGGAAACCAAAGCCTGAACTCAGGTTGTCAGTCTGTGAACCGGGGGTGATTTGAATTGAAAATGTTCTGGTCTGCTTTGGAAATGTTGCTGCTTTGTTTTTCTTCCAGGTTCCTTTTGGGAGGGAAATGATTGGAGCAGGTTTACGCTTCTTTGGACTTTCAGAAATGGAAGCAACAAAGTGTTTTTCTGCTGTACTCATCGTTGTCCTTGAAAACAAAACATCAACCATCAACAAAAGTCGGACCTAGACTTTGATATAGACTCTTTCTCACACACACACACACACACGGTGTCTCTGATGCTGTGTCTGTCATTCTGTCAGTTGATGGTGATTTGTGATGCTTTAGTGCCACAGAGTCTACAACATTAACCGCCTTCTCTCCAACTTCAACAGTTACAGTGGGATTGAGTCATTCTGACAGCACTGTAGCAGAACTGCATTAGAACAGCTAATACTGTGATTATGTGAAAACCTCAGGGATTAACCCACTCTCTAACTATTGATCTGTTTTAATGCAAATCCAACTGTTTTCACATCATCTGACATGTTCTTTACTTTCTCTTACAAACTTCCAACAAGTCCCTAAATAGAAAGAGAAATATAAAATTAACTCACGAACGAGTGTCCATATAAATTGCTTTAATAAAACAAGAACTTGGTCCCAGTTGTAAATGAGTGAATTGATTAGCTTGATATAAATCCTAGTAACATTTGTATAACTGTTAGATGATAATGACACAGCCTCATGCAGTCATTTCCTTCAGCATCTAGTCATTTAAGGTTTTCCTGTCAGACTTGTTTCTTCATCCTCGTCCAGAAACCTTTTTCAAACCTCTTGCTGAAGTCTTCAGTTGGTGCTCCATCATAGGCTGGAATTTGTTCTGAGAGTCGGGATAATTTGTAGTTCAGCCCAACTGTAGAATGTTAAGTTCTAATATAACATACAGACCTGAATACTCGATGTATTACTGTTAAAACACCAGGGTGATTCTATCAAAGTGTTTCTATATCTGTCTGTTGCTTGCTCCTTCGTACAAGTGATGATTGGAAAAAATATCGCAATGTCATGTGTGATATCTATTTGTTTTCTTATCTGTGTACCAGTCTGTTACTGTCTCACCTCCCCACTGATAAACCAGAGAACTATGATGTGATACATGTCTGTCTGTACCTGTCTCACCTCCTCCTTTCTTTGTCTCCAGATAAACCAGAGAACTATGATGTGATACATGTCTGTCTGTACCTGTCTCACCTCCTTTCTTTGTCTCCAGATAAACCAGAGAACTATGATGTGATACATGTCTGTCTGTACCTGTCTCACCTCCTCTTTCTTTGTCTCCAGATAAACCAGAGAACTATGATGTTTGGTACGAGAGTCGTTTTGAGGACTGTGACAAGGAGGCGTGTCTGTCTTTCTCCAAAGACTCTCTGTGTAACCGGGTCACTGTGGACCACAACTATTATGCCGTGTGTCAGAACCTGCTGTCCCGCTACGCCACATGGAGAGGGACCACTGGTGGGCTGCTCCACGACCCCCCCGCCCACATGGCCAAAGACGGCCAGCTGGAGGCGCTGTTGGACGAGTGCACCAACCCCAAGAAACGCTACGGGCGCTTTACGGCAGCCAAGGAGCTGAGGGACTACCTGACTCAGCTGGCCTCTTCGTCTTCCTCTTCTACGGCGAGGTAATGACATCAGCTGATGGTTAGTGGGAACCTGCAGCTCAGAGAGGACACTTATTTAGGGTTGGGTTTGACCCTGAACCAGGTCTCCAGGAACCTGACCTTTAAACCTTGAATCTTGACCTTGATCCTCATCAAACTACAGATCCAGGAGGATCTTCTCAATCTGTGGTCACATGGCAGCAACCTCAACTAAGATATGTTTTCTGCTATTTGGTGGAGGACAACTAATTTCATAGGAAATTTTGGAACTGAACTGAGAAAGTCCTTCACATAGAGACGTAGACCCAGCTGAGACCTTCATCCAACCCCATCCTCACCTTTTGTTTACATGATTCCTCCTGACTATTGATCTGGTGGTTGGAGCTGTAGATCCAGGAGTAAGGAGGCTCCTTCACCTCTCAACCCAGGGGAGAGCTGCTATCCAGGGGAGAGCTGCTATCCAGGGGAGAGCTAGGTGAAGACTGGGGGATTTCACTGGAGCTTTAACACCATGGCTACCATCTAGTGGACCATCTAGTGGACCATGTGTTCTGACTCGTTGATCCACCTCTGTCTACCAGGAGACGTTTTCAACACTGTTATTTTCTGTTAGCATAGCTTGGTTTAAGGTTTTGGGTTGAACGTAACAGCAGGGGTATTTCTCTGTGTCTGCTGATGTTTGAAGCTACTTTCAGGAGGCTGGGCTTGGTAAACTCTCACACAGTCTCACACACATCCAGAGTCGGGCAGCTGGAGAGACCTGGGAACGGCAGGTGGAGGGTCGGGTGGAGGTGTGAGAGGGACAGGAAGAATAGGAAAAAACTGATGCAGCTATAAAACTTCCTGCCTTGTTAATCAATCAATCACGGACCACGATGACGATTGAACTTTGGTTATTTTCTGATTTGGGGTTTTGAGATGTTGATGTTGTTGTACCAAAGAGGCTGTAGGATGAGGTCTCTCCTGATCTGAATCATCCCAGTTTTATGAAGCAATGGTTTTCTGTCCTCATCCAAACCTCCTGATCTGAATCATCCCAGTATAAGAAAGCAATGGTTTTCTGTCCTCATCCAAACCTCCTGATCTGAATCATCCCAGTATAAGAAAGCAATGGTTTTCTGTCCTCATCCAAACCTCCTGATCTGAATCATCCCAGTATAATAAAGCAATGGTTTTCTGTCCTCATCCAAACCTCCTGATCTGAATCATCCCAGTATAATAAAGCAATGGTTTTCTGTCCTCATCCAAACCTCCTGATCTGAATCATCCCAGATTCCTAAAGCAATGCTTTTCCCTCTGTTCCGATAGAAACCCAGTGTTTATAGGAATGTTTGTATGTTTGTAACTGTGTAACTAGGCCGAGTCATCTAGATCCAGAACGAGCTGAGTCATCTAGGTCCAGAGCCGAGACATCTAGGTCCAGAATGAGCCGAGTCATCTAGGTCCAGAACGAGCCGAGTCATCTAGGTCCAGAGTCGAGTCATCTAGGTCCAGAACGAGCCGAGTCATCTAGATCCAGAGCGAGCCGAGTCATCTAGATCCAGAGCGAGCCGAGTCATCTAGATCCAGAGCGAGCCGAGTCATCTAGATCCAGAGCGAGCCGAGTCATCTAGATCCAGAGCGAGCCGAGTCATCTAGATCCAGAGCGAGCCGAGTCATCTAGATCCAGAGCGAGCCGCGGCATCTAGATCCAGAGCGAGCCGAGTCATCTAGGTCCAGAGCGAGCCGAGTCATCTAGGTCCAGAGCGAGCCGAGTCATCTAGGTCCAGAGCGAGCCGAGTCATCTAGGTCCAGAGCCGAGACATCTAGGTCCAGAGCCGAGACATCTAGATACAGAACGAGCCGAGTCATCTAGGCCCAGAGCCGAGTCATCTAGATCCAGAACGAGCCGAGTCATCTAGGCCCAGAGCCAAGTGATCTAGGTCCAGAACGATCCGAGTCATCTAGGTCCAGAACGAGCCGGGTCATCTAGGCCCAGAGCCGAGTCATCTAGGTCCAGAACGAGCCGAGTCATCTAGGTCCAGAACGAGCCGGGTCATCTAGGCCCAGAGCCGAGTCATCTCGGTCCAGAACGAGCCGAGTCTTCTAGGTCCAGAGCCGAGTTATTGGGTTTCAAATTAAACATTCTGGTTGCATGTGACGTAGTGCCTTCGAAGGAAATTGTAAATTTGTCAGTTTAGATGGAAACACACTTTGGGTTGTTAATTACGCCTATACTTTTATGCAATCTATTGTTTTCACACAAAACATGTTTGACAAGTAGATGAAATCATATGGATTTGTGTGTATCCTAACTATTGTCACTGTTGTTTAAAAAGGGTTCATTGTTCTGTTGGGTTAATTTACCGTCTCTACAACCCAGATTTGTCTTCTCACTTTTATTTGTTTTACGCTGTTTTAAGGAATAAACTTCACCTCACTTGTCACCCTTACTTTGAGCCATTAAGATTTACTGGATATATTTCCACATTAAATGTATTTAGGTTATATATTTCCACATTAAATGTATTTAGGTTATATATTTCCACATTAAATGCGCGTATTTGGGTTATATATTTTCACATTTAATGCGCGTATTTGGGTTATATATTTTCACATTTAATGCGCATATTTGGGTTATATATTTTCACATTTAATGCGCATATTTGGGTTATATATTTTCACATTTAATGTGCGTATTTGGGTTATATATTTTCACATTTAATGTGCATATTTGGGTTATATGTTTTCACATTTAATGCGCGTATTTGGGTTATATATTTTCACATTTAATGCGCATATTTGGGTTATATATTTTCACATTTAATGCCCGTATTTGGGTTATATATTTTCACATTTAATGCGCATATTTGGGTTATATATTTTCACATTTAATGTGCATATTTGGGTTATATATTTTCACATTTAATGTGCATATTTGGGTTATATATTTTGACATTTAATGCGCATATTTGGGTTATATATTTCCACATTTAATGTGCATATTTGGGTTATATATTTCCACATTTAATGTGCATATTTGGGTTATATATTTTCACATTTAATGTGCATATTTGGGTTATATATTTTCACATTTAATGTGCATATTTGGGTTATATATTTCCACATTTAATGTGCATATTTGGGTTATATATTTCCACATTTAATGTGCGTATTTGGGTTATATATTTCCACATTTAATGTGCATATTTGGGTTATATATTTTCACATTTAATGTGCATATTTGGGTTATATATTTCCACATTTAATGTGCATATTTGGGTTATATATTTTCACATTTAATGTGCATATTTGGGTTATTCACACCTGCAGGATTACATTAATTTAGGATTAAATCTTGAATGTGTTATTTTTATGTCCAATATTTTTTTGACAAATATAAACTACTTGTCTTGTCGTGCCCCATCAGATCACAAATTAGTTTTAATTCAAACATTTGCTGTTTTGCATCCAAGCATGATGGGATTTTACATACAATGGATGGGCTTTGCTTTCAGAGCTGTTTCAGATATCTACAAAACAATGTGGCCAGAGTTCCCACTGTGGAAGCTGAGTGGGTGGAGCCAAGGGAGTGGTGGGCAGGGCTTGTAAGGTCGTATTGGACAATAAAACTGCATTCATATTTTGCCAAAGGTAAATAAACCCAGACTGTAAGGATTTAATTTTGACAAAATTAGTTAAACAATATATGAGAAATTTGAATTGATGAGATAATCAATGCACTGCCACCAGGGATATTTATCTGTTAGCAATGATCTGATCTATGAATTTAACAGTAGTGCCCTCATCTGTATAGCAGAACAGGTGGGGAGATCGCTTTGTTAAAATGAAGGATCCCAGCTTTAAGCAGTCTGTATGTTCAGTAAGGATTAATGAGGCGTTTGTTCTGGAAGGATCCCAGCTTTAAGCAGTCTGTATGTTCAGTAAGGATTAATGAGGCGTTTGTTCTGGAAGGATCCCAGCTTTAAGCAGTCTGTATGTTCAGTAAGGATTAATGAGGCGTTTGTTCTGGAAGGATCCCAGCTTTAAGCAGTCTGTATGTTCAGTAAGGATTAATGAGGCGTTTGTTCTGACACAAAGAGCTGTGGAACATTAATTTACAACAGTTTCTGATGGGTACTACCAAGGAGACAAGCATCCTGAATAGAACCCTTATTTCCTTTGGTGCCCTACTGTTTACAGGGTGCCTAGACCTTGGTGAAGTGTGTCCCAGAGAAAACAGAGAAGCACCACCACAGTGTCTTAATGGGGAGGTGAGCCACACTCTATTAGTTTGGCAGATTATATTCTGCCATGCAGTTGTGTGGCGTAGTTACTAATGCTGTCCAGATATATATATCGATATATAGAGATTATAATCAGTGCCCTCCTTAACTAGTGTTCATGTTAAGCTGAAAGTGAAGGTTATCTAGAGCAGGTTGCTCTGTCCGTTTCAACAAGCAATAATGTCTAATTGTTTTTAACACACCTTGTATGTGTGCTCCACAGCACCTGTTTAAATACACATCTCATGTTTCTCTGGGTGGTTTGGCTCATTAATTGGCAAAGGGATTTGTATACGAGTCAACAACTGTTCGCTTTTGTACTGTAATTTTTCATTTGAGTATTCAGAATACTGTATTCTGTCAGCGGTGTCTGATTTTTCTGTGCCTTTCATTCAAAAGTTGTATTTACAACTTTTTAGTGGGATTAAATATTAAAATATGAATATATATATATACTTAACTGGTGTTGTTGGTGTTTCTTTATGTCTATGACTTCAGTTGGGTTATAATTGGCTCGTATTACTGTGTTCTGCTGCTCAAACCTACTGACCCACCAGAGAGACTATTGACACACACACACACACACACACGTGACATAAAAGCTCTGGGAGGAACCAGCTCCCTGACTGGGGTGAGGGGGGGTGTGCTTTAACCCAGATAATAATAGCTGGATCATCTGTCTGGGTATTTCCAGTGTGTTTTACCTACTTGCTGTGACTCTGAAAAGTGTTCAGATTTCCCTTTTGGACTTTCCACCTGTTCTTGTGTTACATCTGTGCAATAAAAATTGAGTTTTGCTGCTGATTAACACAAACGAAGTGAAACTATATTTATGACAAAGATGCATGTTGGCTGCATGTTTTTGTTAACGGAAAATCACATGATGATGACAAAGGAACATCTCAAGATGTGAATCAGTGGTAGGATATAGAAATGTTTCCCATGCTGGAAATATACACACACAACATTATTAACTGGTTGGTTATTAGTAACCAACCAGATGTATCTAGAACAGGCTGTCTTTTAAAAAATGTCCGGGTATGTCTTGTAAAGGCATTAGGCAACCAAGAGAACGCTATTGTTTAGAAAACCCCCAGCTATTTTTCCGAAGACATGTAGGAGACAGAGGCTGTAACACCTAGCTTGTTGTGTTTGATGCTAAGCTAACACCACACACCATCCTGAGAAGCACATTTCTACCTAGGAGCATGGTAGCATCTTGCTGTGGGGATGCTTTTCAACATCAGAGGCTAGGAGACTAGTCAGAATTGAAGGAATGATCAATTCCTAATGGCTGCCCAGCTGTATTGTGTCCTGTGCAAAGCTGGTATAGATGAAATTAGACACAGGTATTTGTGATTGCTGCCAAAGGTTCCTTTATCAAATATTAACTAAAAGGTTTGAATACTAATCTGTTTTGTAGAAGAAAAATATTTAGTAAAATAAATGTCACATAAACATGATTTTAATCCCTACACACACACACACACACACACCAGGACGCTCCAGACAGCAGCTAATCAGTTACAGTGCGTATGAATAGGCTGAGGTTCTGTATGAAGAGGGAAGGCATTATAAAGTGTTGAGCAACCACATCATCTAAATCTCTACATGACTTTAACCTTGCCTGTCATATATCCGGGTCTGGCAAGAAGCAGAGATCTTATTTAGGCCACAGTAAACAGAGACAGGATATAACGTGAAGAGCAGAACAACCCTGTGTTGTATTACAGCTGCAAGAGGAGGATGAAACATGAGGATGGAACGAGTCCTTACTGGCTGTATCTCTGCTACGGGAACATAAAGTCTATTTCATGCTACACCAGCTCCAGAACAGACAAACACAAACATTTATAGATGGAATACAACTTAGATTTGTCTGAAGAGAAATTGATTTGGTCTGTAGTGTTCTGGCCACGACATGAATAAAATAAATATAGTACAGGAGACACAAAATAAATGTGTAAGATGTTTAACTGACAGTAGGGTGTGAGGATGCACCCTATTCCCTCATTTAGTGCACTTGTTTTAACCAGCATGTGTCTGAATGCATGCTTGATATGACATCACTAATTTAACAAGCTGATATGGTGAAGATGGAGAACATCTCCCCAACCGTGATTGAGACAGAAGAGACGGGGACAGATTTTGTTAGATTGAAGAGAAAAAGTGTTTGGGTTCCTATATCTGACAGGGAACATGTTCTGGTTGATGTGGGTGATGTTCTATTTGACCTTGGAGATGGAGGGAGAACAGACCAAGTGTGAAAACGATTCTGCTGCATAAAGCTGTGGTCAACCGTAGCACAGCAACACAAACACACACACACACACACACACACAAGGTCAATCACTACATGGTTAAAAACTAAAAGGCCTGAACGTCTGGTTGTCTGTTGCCACACACTCACACACATTCACACTCTCTCACACACACACACTCACACTCTCTCACGCACACACACACACTCTCACACACTCACTCTGCTGTATAATTTAAAGGCTATGTATAACACTATGAGTTGACACCTAGCTGTGAGGTGATTGCAGCACAAATCAGGGAATAACTAGAACTACTGTATATGTTGAGTATATTGCCTTCAACCGTTCTGATAATTGTGATATCTCCCTGAATCTGCCGGTTAGTAATCAGTACAAATACAAGCCTCTGTTCCCTCTGGGGTATCCAGCTCTCATACACAGCTCCCCCTTTACCCTCCTCCCCCACTCTCTCGCCTCACTTCCCCCGGCGTCTCAGACATCTAGAAGCTAGTCCCCCCACCATTTATGTGCAGTCAGGCTAGTTGTTCCATTGAGGGAAGAGGTTAAACAAGCTACTGGGGGAGGTGGGGTTAGGGGAGGTGGGGTTAGGGGAGGTGGGGTTGGGGGAGGTGGGGTTAGGGGAGGTGGTAATAGAGGAGGTGGGGTTAGGGGAGGTGGGGTTGGGGGAGGTGGGGTTAGGGGAGTTGGGGTTGGTGAAGGTGGAGTTAGGGAAGGTGGGGTTAGGGGGTGGGGTTAGGGTAGGTAGGGTTGGGGGAGGTGGGGTTAGGAGAGGTGGGGTTAGGGTAGGTGGGGTTGGGGGAGGTGGGGTTGGGAGAGGTGGGGTTAGGAGAGGTGGGGTTAGGAGAGGTGGGGTTAGGAGAGGTGGGGTTGGGGGAGGTGGGGTTGGGGGAGGTGGGGTTGGGGGAGGTGGTGATAGGGGAGGTGGGGTTAGGGGAGGTGGGGTTAGGGAGGTGGCATAACTTAGCACATGTTAGTACAGTACTTTAGCAATAATGTATCACTAGCATAACTTAGCACATGTTAGTAGTAATTTGCAGCAGGGAACAAACAGGTTGGCATCACTAATGACCCCTGTCGCCTCTGCGACCAGATTGAACCAGGTAGGAAATAGGATACCAATTGATCTGGTCCTTTGGAAGCACAACAGGATTCTATCTGTCTGCCTTCTGTGGGGTGGGGTCTCTCAGATATCCAGACGCCGGGAATTTAATATGGTGACTTAATAAAAATAAAAAACAGAGGTGTGGCCAAAGGACTGCAGAGGCAGGACATCTCCAATGTCCCTCGTGAAGCAGTGCTAAAACCCTCTGTGCTTCACGTCTGCCTTCAGGACTGTGTCTGCCACCATACAGTCACCCACTTTCTCCATCACTTAGCTTCACCTCACTGGACAACATGTAAGATGTTCGCTGATATTGTCAACCCCCCCGCCCCAACCCACATCCCCACCTCTTCTGGTTTAATAAAAGCTTGGTTGGTTGTCTGTGGTTTGTCTGTCACAGTGATAGTGGTTTCTATTGAAGAGCTGTTGTGTGTGATCACAGAGATATAACTAATGGCAGCAAGAGATGACAACACCCCTCTCAGAATAAGATAGAGATGACCACACACCTCTCAGAATAAGATAGAGATGACCACACACCTCTCAGAATAAGCTAGAGATGACCACACACCTCTCAGAATAAGATAGAGATGACCGCACACTTCTCAGAATAAGATAGAGATGACCGCACACTTCTCAGAATAAACTCTGATGACCGTGAGATTGTTTGCTCTTATAGGTCAACCGGTTACAACCGGTTTCTGTAACTACTATTGTTTTGTTCAGTTAGAAGAAGTGTGATGGCGTTTCTTGAATCTTAGACATTGCCTGTTTCTAAATGGTTTAATGAAATGTGAGTGAATGAGCACACTGTGTTAACATGATGCAGTTGATAAGAACCGACAACCAAAACATCTCTCACTACAATGAACCGACAGACCAAAACAACTCTCACTACAATGAACCGACAACCAAAACAACTCTCACTACAATGAACCGACAACCAAAACAACTCTCACTACAATGAACCGACAACCAAAACAACTCTCACTACAATGAACCGACAACCAAAACAACTCTCACTACAATGAACCGACAACCAAAACAACTCTCACTACAATGAACCGACAACCAAAACAACGCTCACTACAATGAACCGACAACCAAAACAACTCTCACTACAATGAACCGACAGACCAAAACAACTCTCACTACAATGAACCGACAACCAAAACAACTCTCACTACAATGAACCGACAGACCAAAACAACTCTCACTACAATGAACTGACAGACCAATACAACTCTCACTACAATGAACTGACAGACCAAAACAACTCTCACTACAATGAACCGACAGACCAAAACAACTCTCACTACAATGAACCGACAACCAAAACAACTCTCACTACAATGAACCGACAACCAAAACAACTCTCACTACAATGAACCGACAGACCAAAACAACTCTCACTACAATGAACTGACAGACCAATACAACTCTCACTACAATGAACTGACAGACCAAAACAACTCTCACTACAATGAACCGACAGACCAAAACAACTCTCACTACAATGAACCGACAACCAAAACAACTCTCACTACAATGAACCGACAGACCAAAACAACTCTCACTACAATGATTCAAACACGTATGCGGTCATGTTGGCTCAAATCAGGTCATTAATATCCTCATAATGACACACACTTAAAAGTCCCTCTCTCTCACACACTCCCTCTCTCTCTCTCTCTCCCTTTCTCTCTCTCTCTCTCTCTCTCTCTCTCACTCTCTTTCTCTCTCTCACACACTCTCTCTCTCTCTTTTTCTCTCTCTTAATGATAAATTAATGCTCATAAATAGTCACCATCCTTACACTGAACTAAGTCAATCAACACTTTTCTACTCATCTACATTTATATTTTATCCTACAATTACAAAAACTGTTACTAATATATTATCATTGCACTGAACCGCCTTGCACTATATTAATATTTCAATCTTATATTTCTTTCAATATCTTGTATATGTCTTACTGTCCTTTTGGTTTTAATTTTTTAAATGTTAAGTGAGTTTTGTACTTTAAGAGCACGATGTTTGTTAACACGAGCTTGGCCAATAAATGGTGTTATATATCTGGCACATTATAGTGTTATATATCTGGCACATTATAGTGTTATATATCTGGCACATTATGGTGTTATATATCTGGCACATTATAGTGTTATATATCTGGCACATTATGGTGTTATATATCTGGCACATTATAGTGTTATATATCTGGTACATTATGGTGTTATATATCTGGTACATTATAATGTTATATATCTGGTACATTATGGTGTTATATATCTGGCACATTATAGTGTTATATATCTGGCACATTATAGTGTTATATATCTGGCACATTATGGTGTTATATATCTGGCACATTATGGTGTTATATATCTGGTACATTATAGTGTTATATATCTGGTACATTATAGTGTTATATATCTGGTACATTATAATGTTATATATCTGGTACATTATGGTGTTATATATCTGGCACATTACTCCACATTATGGTGTTATATATCTGGCACATTATAGTGTTATATATCTGGCACATTATAGTGTTATATATCTGGCACATTATGGTGTTATATATCTGGCACATTATAGTGTTATATATCTGGCACATTATGGTGTTATATATCTGGCACATTATAGTGTTATATATCTGGTACATTATGGTGTTATATATCTGGTACATTATAATGTTATATATCTGGTACATTATGGTGTTATATATCTGGCACATTATAGTGTTATATATCTGGCACATTATAGTGTTATATATCTGGCACATTATGGTGTTATATATCTGGCACATTATGGTGTTATATATCTGGTACATTATGGTGTTATATATCTGTTATATATCTGGCACATTATGGTGTTATATATCTGGCACATTATGGTGTTATATATCTGGTACATTATGGTGTTATATATCTGGCACATTATGGTGTTATATATCTGGCACATTATGGTGTTATATATCTGGCACATTATAATGTTATATATTTGGCACATTATAGTGTTATATATCTGGCACATTACTCCACATTATGGTGTTATATATCTGGCACATTACTCCACATTATAGTGTATATCTGGCACATTGATCTCTAGGAACAGCAGTCCAACCAGAGACAATGCCCCTTGGCAAAGCACTATTAATGGAATATAAAGGCATTTAGAACAAAACGGTGGAGAGATGATGGGTTATTGTATCAAAAGAATTAAACGATTACGTTGGGCTCTGTGATGACCTGCAGTTAGATGCTATTATAGTGGATTAGATCCAGCTAGAGCCGAGGCTGACCAGATTATCCAGCTGGCAGACGGACCACTGTACTCCACCCACCTACAAGGATGTTCCACTACATGTGTGTGTGTGTGATATAGTAGGAGGGTAGGTGTGTGTGTTATATAGTAGGAGGGTAGGTGTGTGTGTTATATAGTAGGAGGGTTGGTGTGTGTGTGTTATATAGTAGGAGGGTTGGTGTGTGTGTGTTATATAGTAGGAGGGTAGGTGTGTGTGTGTGTTATATAGTAGGAGGGTAGGTGTGTGTGTTATATAGTACGAGGGTTGGTGTGTGTGTGTTATATAGTAGGAGGGTTGGTGTGTGTGTGTTATATAGTAGGAGGGTAGGTGTGTGTGTTATATAGTACGAGGGTTGGTGTGTGTGTGTGATATAGTAGGAGGGTTGGTGTGTGTGTTATATAGTAGGAGGGTTGGTGTGTGTGTGATATATAGTAGGAGGGTAGGTGTGTGTGTTATATAGTAGGAGGGTTGGTGTGTGTGTTATATAGTAGGAGGGTTGGTGTGTGTGTTATATAGTAGGAGGGTTGGTGTGTGTGTGTTATATAGTAGGAGGGTTGGTGTGTGTGTGTGTTATATAGTAGGAGGGTAGGTGTGTGTGTTATATAGTAGGAGGGTTGGTGTGTGTGTGTGTTATATAGTAGGAGGGTAGTGTAGGTGTGTAGTTAACATATATCAGCCCTGTGCTGCAGAACCAGACAGAACACTCTAGTTGTGCCAGAAATAACCTTTACATAATCAGTCAGAAACACACACACACACACACACACACACACTCTGAACAGGGTTAAACCCGGACTGTGCCCAACATGCCGGAAAACATCCACCCACTTTACCAAGCATCAACCAAGGGACACCAGTCAACCGCAACCACTCTGGAAGGTTTAGTTTTACTCACAGAGTTCCTCCAATTGACGGGAACAAAAGAGAACTATAACGAGCCTGTGACTCCACCCCCCGATTAAGAATTGGAGAGAGGACATCCCAGGGGAGATGAGAACCTGAGCCTTCCTTTCACCTTTGTACTCTGGGCCATAATGCACGTTACCATAGACTGTGTTAAAGAGATGAGACGTTTTAATAGTACATTAAAAGTTTGAACTGTCTGAGTTTCTAACCCAGATTGGCAGCTCATTTCATATTAGAGGAGCTCTATAGAAGAAAGCTCTACCTCCGGCTGTTTGTTTTGTAATTGTAGGTACAATTAGAAGGCTAGCATCTTTTAATCTAAGGTGAAGATAATAAAGGTATAAAGCCCAATATACATAGATAGTGTGAGGGAGGAGGAGAATGGAAAACAGGAGAGAGCGACTGAGGCAGAAGAAGGGGGAAGGGTTGTTGTCAGGGGCAACATACGGTGTGTCAGGCACGTGTATCAGGCAGCACACACGCTACACGCTAGGCATGAGCTCCGATAAACACTTCATTTGACTGAAGGAGTTTGAGGCGTCTCAACTTATCCAAGACTGAGTTAATTTGATTAGACTTTCAGGAAATAGGCTTTAGGCACACTTCTGTGTGACCCCTGACCCTGTCTCGGTGCTATCTCTCCACTTCTCACAAACACACACTTGTGTGACACTTATGTGTGTAGCACACGTCAGACACAACATTCCTCTTTTATTTCCTGAAATGAAGAGTTTGGCGATGGTGCCAGGAAAGGGATATCAGAAAGGATACATGAAGGAAAGAGATATCAGAGAGGAGAGGATACGTGAAGGAAAGAGATATCAGAGAGGATACATGAAGGAAAGAGATATCAGAGAGGAGAGGATACGTGAAGGAAAGAGATATCAGAGAGGAGAGGATACGTGAAGGAAAGAGATATCAGAGAGGAGAGGATACGTGAAGGAAAGAGATATCAGAGAGGAGAGGATACGTGAAGGAAAGACATATCAGAGAGGAGAGGATACGTGAAGGAAAGAGATATCAGAGAGGAGAGGATACATGTATGGGACAGCCAGGTTTAGGATTTAACAAGCTGTTTTCATTTGCTTTCAACTATGCATTCTCGTTGTGGCTACATAACAAATGTTATGGAATTTTATGATCATTCAAGAAGTTTAGTTACATGTAAGTCTCATAGATGTTGTTTAGGCCAAAAGGCACAGAGAAAGGTTAAGAACGGAAAGCACGAGACTCTGTAAAACAGGATATGGTTCCTTTCGGAGGACAAGCCGGAATGTTATCTCTACATTGTTAGAGGGGCCCAATGCTAGAAACAGATGTCCTGTTTACCTTATCTGGGATGGACTGTCAAAAGGAAATGTATGGGTCTTTGTTCACCACATATGTTTCTCACCCTAAATGGATATGCATCAGGCCTCCCTCGACTTGACTGGGGAGTGACCCTCGGGTTTTCCTGACAGCTCCATATGTCATGTTTATTATCCTATAGTTTGGTGAGATCTTCTAAGGACCTCGTCTGTTCTCCATCATCTCTGTTTAGGTTGGTGTGTCAATGAGTGTGCGTAACTTCATTCCTTTAAATACCCCTGCAGAAGTTGTAATCATGAGGTCAGTCTGATCCAGCACAGGTTATTGTCCTGTTGTCTGATGAAGACTTTCCTCAAACCTATTCTTTAAGCTTGCCATAGGGATTGATCTGATCAATGCAAAAGCTTAAACCTGTATTTTAGAAATGGTTTCTTACTTGCAATTAAACCTGTTAAAATTGTCAACTGTAACATACTCTCGTGCGTCTTACTTTAAGTTCAAATTCAGCGATTAAAGTCTAAAATTTCCTCGACACTTGGGGGCATCGTCCGAGATTCTTAATAAAGTAATCCGTATTTTTTCCAAAACAGGCTACATATCCTAAAGAGCGATATAATTTTTATTTTTTTTTGAAAAATAATAGGCCACGACTGTTTTTGGAGATAAGTGATACTATACAGAATTTTGAAACTCAAGGACCTACAAATGCTGAATTGGGACAATGTTGGACGACAGTTTGACAACGGTTTTGATAAATTAACAAAATAGGCTCGTTAATTTTGACTTAATTCGTAAGGTTATTGTAAGATTTTAAACTTGGCTTAAAAATGGAAAACAGTACTTCTAATCGGGTATTTGTTGATTTTGGTCTGGTAAAACGTGCACGTCAGGAATTATTAATTTCTGCAGCTCCAATCCTCCTCAACAAATGGGTGAGTGGAGAGCGCCAGACTGGAGCAATATTTACCTGTATGAAGTGTTAATACCTGTATACAGTAGGAATAAAATGCTGTTCAATATAGGTTATCTGGGTGCGGTCACTGCGGTGAGACGGCACGGTTATTCAGGATATCTCACTTAAAAGAACTGACGAGTTCATTAACACATATAGGACACTTCATTATATGCTAAAATTAGATTTTGCGTCTTAAATATCGATAACAACATGGGTAATTACATGTGTATTGGTAAACCTTCGGTGGATACTGAACGTTACGTTGTTGGACCGGCTAAAATAATGACAGATAAATACGGAGACTGGACATGCGAACAATTAGACCTGTGGGAGTTATTGGGATTTCCTGTTAATGGCAGTTTTGGTCAGAGACAGATACTGTTGTTGAAAGACAAGTTGGAGGATTTTGAACGGGGTAAAATTAAGGTTTCACGGGGTAATCGGCAGAAAGTTGATTGGAAGGCATATAATAAGTGGAGAGAGCAGACTGATATACGGGCTAAGCGGTGTAGCACGGGGCTTGTTAATCGGTGTGTTCTAGCTTGTCCCAACCAGGTTGATGCTGCCTGTCCTCCTGCTGACCGACCCCCACCCTATCGCGGCGTTACCACAACAGCCCCAGCGGTACCAACTATGCCAACAGCATCGGACCTGATGGAAAACATTCGCGGAGGAGGACTCTACCCATCCGTATTCGGCCTCCACAGAGTTTCACAAGCCGCTGAGAGAACCCAGAGTACTACTGCGGCCTGTCCCAGAGAACAACACAGCATTGATGCCGGGCAATTCCCTATGGTGGAGGTAGCCAACCCAGCTGGTGGAGGAGACACGGATAACCCAGCGACTATACTAGTCTACAGACCGTGGTCACCCGCCGACCTGAGAGACGTGGCTTCTACACTACCTGACCCAGAAACAGAAGGTGGAGAGGAATTTGTCCGTGTGTTTCTACAGATCGTGAATCAATATAGACCGACCTCTGTGGAGATTGAAACGATTTTGATGAAGGCCTTGCAACTAAAATGGGGGAGAGTGAAAAGAAACTGGCCTAGCGAGAGAAACATTATGTTCAATTGGGATGCGCACTCTAACTACCGGAGTGCTGTGGAACAGCTGAGCACTGGACTTATCGCTGCTTTTCCTAAGCGAATGAACTGGGAAAAGATCTCTGATTGTAAACAGACACTGGGCGAGAAAGTTTCAGACTACAGGAATAGACTCGAAAAAGCTTTTGAATTACACAGCGGAATGGGAAAGAGACCGGACGGTGATGAAGAGTCGGCCTGGGAGCAACAGTGTAAAATGAGGTTAGTTGCAGGCCTTCTACCAGACATTAGGAAGCACATTCAAAACCACTGTGTAGACCTGGATGAGGGTCGCATGGAAACCGTCTGGCCGTATTTTAAGCACGCTGAAAGAGTCTACGAGGACCAGCTGTACAAACAGACCGAAGAAAGACGGGAGCGTGAAACGCAAATTCAGATGGCCCAACTGGAGTTCTACAGCAGAGGCTACTCAGGACGGAGACGGAGACGGAGAGCGAGCAGGAGAGGATAACTACAGACACCAGGGTGATGATAACTCCAGCCAAAGTCCCAACTCTGATAGCTGTTTCAACTGTGGTGCATTTGGACACTGGGCTCGTGACTGCACTGTGCCGGACACTAGAGACTATTACCATGGGAACAGAGACAGTATAGGAGATGGTGATGGCACAACAGCAGACAACGAAATGGAGCGTCACAGGACCCATGGCTGCCACGGACGGGGGTACTGACGGTCAGAGGGGACGGGCAGGAAAACATCAACCCGGTGAGATCAAACCATTATGTGATTCCTGTAATTAGTTAATTATGTCAGTATTTACAGTAAAAGTAATTTTGTTCGGATGTTTAGTGAAGACTTGTTTATTCTGAGTGTTGAGTTGATATGCAGACGTATGGTTGTGTGAGATTTTCGTTCCACTGGGGAGGAGTACGGGTGTCTTGGCACTATGCTTACGCTTAAAGTTAGGTGTTTAGCGTAGTGTAGCGTACATTGCGTATCGCCTGATAAACGGGGTTTGTCAGGTCCGTGCAGCTCGGGGAGCGTGACTGGACCCATGATGGTTGATATCTCATTGTCCCTAGTTTACCGGTTACTACTAGGGGACTGCATATATAGCTATTGTAATATCTCAGTAGAGATCAGCTCATTATCTCAGTAGAAATCAGCTCATTGTTAGTGAGAGGTCTTATTTTTCGCTGTCCAGGGTCGTTCGTACGCGTACGCAAATATCATATTAAAATAACCTAGGTGTGATTCATGTATGATCTGGGGTAAAGCTTCATGAAGTTGGGACAGGGGTCCCAGGCCAAAGTTTTGTCGACACATTTATTTTCAGGTTTTCCTGTGCACGAGGAATTCCTATTTTATTGTAGGCCTATTATTTGTTTTAGGCATTATGTAACATTTGCGCTAATGACATAATTAAGAGTATTTCCGATTATAACTCTGCATGTTTTTACCTGGAATACTATATGTTCCATTTTGTTTGTTTTGTAGGAGGACTACATTCTAGGTTATAGGGAGATTATATTCTAGTTATATGCTATTGTTATTCGTTTTGTGAAGTTGAATAAGGACATTTGGATTTGTTCCTATAAATGTTGGCATGATGATATAATGAATGACCATGTGGGTTAAGTGTATTTCTGATACACCCTTTTATTGTTATTATTGGCTTTTGGCTATTTTGAGTAACATATTTTAAGACATTCTGAGTTCTTGATTGTTAAAAGGGCAGAAAGTTAACTGTAACTCTTTGTCTGCCTGTCTAGAGATGGTTTCTGTTAATTTAGGGGTGTTTATGAACTTTTCTTTGACCCTCCCTGGGGTGCTTCTCTGGGTCAAAAGAGGGGGCACACCCAAGTTGTTTATTTAGAAGGGGGGGCTGGTTTACTGTGTGATTGTGAGGTGGCTCAGCCCAGAGCTAACAGATGGCTGGTCATAAACCATATTTTAGTCATGTGTTTTATCTTAGATAAATTTAACAAGTTTGTCTATGACAGTTGGTTGTTTTCTCCATTGTTGATGAACTTAAGGAGAAACCAAGAGGGGAAGTGACGTAATAAATATATTCAAGAATATAGCATTTGTTAAATTTGGATTTCAGGCAATTGAAGTGTTTAATTTGATAGAATGTCTAAACATTTGAATGATTGAGGGGAATAGCTATTACAAATGTATTTGGCCTAGCAAAATTAAATCTGAGCAGTAAACACAATGTAATTCTATTGTTAAAGATGTTAACTGACATATGGAATGCAATAACTGTTTGCAGGTTGTGTCGCATTAAAAATCAACAGGTTGGACCATGAACAACTGGAGCAGAGCATCTGAGCCCTACCCCCACGCACACACACACACACACACACATATATCAGAAGCTAACTGAATGACTTTAGGTACAGACCACAGAAAAGGTCAAACCAGAACCAAGGAAAAACGTGTCATCCAGACCACAATGAAGGCAATTACTAAATTGTGTGAATGTTATTGTACACTTTTCAAGGAAGTTATGGACTGTAAAGAGAAAAAGGTGAACATGTTGCAGATTTCAGAAATTATCTTGAACGTCGGTTTGAGTTGTACAAAGGAAAAACAAGAACATTGAACACACACATATTGCATCTCTGGACAATTAAAGAATGGCCACTGTTTGGCCACACTCATTAAAGACGTTGAAGGAGCCTACCAGGGCTGAGAAGATGGAAAAGGAACATTTATACACTCACACCATGATTAAAATCTTCATTTCTGATGATCAAAGAGTGCCAACATATTTACTGATGTTTTCTTAATGATTAGTTCCTCACACACTAGATGGAGGACTAGAAATCCAGAATATGAAAATGACACTGTTGAATGTTGCTAAGTACTGTACTGACATTGAATTATTTCAATTGATTGTGTACTATGTTTGGTAAAAGTATTTTTCTTAACAGGTTACAGTTTCAGAAATATGACAGTGGTGAATCCATATATTCCTGATTGGTTATGAGTAATTATTAAGTTTGACTGAACTAAAATTTAGAGTTGACACTCTAAAAACATTGTTTAAATTGTTTAACATGATTAAGGGTTTATAATGTTAAAAAGGGCAGATTGTTATGGAATTTTATGATCATTCAAGAAGTTTAGTTACATGTAAGTCTCATAGATGTTGTTTAGGCCAAAAGGCACAGAGAAAGGTTAAGAACGGAAAGCACGAGACTCTGTAAAACAGGATATGGTTCCTTTCGGAGGACAAGCCGGAATGTTATCTCTACATTGTTAGAGGGGCCCAATGCTAGAAACAGATGTCCTGTTTACCTTATCTGGGATGGACTGTCAAAAGGAAATGTATGGGTCTTTGTTCACCACATATGTTTCTCACCCTAAATGGATATGCATCAGGCCTCCCTCGACTTGACTGGGGAGTGACCTCGGGTTTTCCTGACAGCTCCATATGTCATGTTTATTATCCTATAGTTTGGTGAGATCTTCTAAGGACCTCGTCTGTTCTCCATCATCTCTGTTTAGGTTGGTGTGTCAATGAGTGTGCGTAACTTCATTCCTTTAAATACCCCTGCAGAAGTTGTAATCATGAGGTCAGTCTGATCCAGCACAGGTTATTGTCCTGTTGTCTGATGAAGACTTTCCTCAAACCTATTCTTTAAGCTTGCCATAGGGATTGATCTGATCAATGCAAAAGCTTAAACCTGTATTTTAGAAATGGTTTCTTACTTGCAATTAAACCTGTTAAAATTGTCAACTGTAACATACTCTCGTGCGTCTTACTTTAAGTTCAAATTCAGCGATTAAAGTCTAAAATTTCCTCGACACAAATCAGACTCTATTTTCAACATAGTGCTCTTAATTTAGTAGATCTCTGTAGTACTGGTCCACCCTATGGAGAAGTATACCGTTTGGGACACGCCCTGATACACCCTTACTGCCTGCATGTGTAATCGGAGTCAGTACAAGCACTTACTGCCTGCTTGTGTAATTGGAGTCAGTACAAGCACTTACTGCCTGCTTGTGTAATTGGAGTCAGTACAAGTACTAATCCCAACTGGATGTTTTCTGCAGTCATGTGGTTTGAGACATAACAGGATGCAACTTCCACAGTTATCTATGTAGAGTATTGTAGTATTGTAAGTAGTGTACTCTGTAGAGAATGGGGTGTTATTTAGGACACAAGCAAATACAGCCCTAACCGTTGGGTAATTCTACTGAAATATCTGCTATATTTAAACACTGTTACACATGTTTGTCTCTGCACTTTGGAAAGGAATCATGATGGAGATTGACTGAATAAATGGCCCTACTGGATCAGACAGACCAATTACCCATAGTCCTGTCTGATTACCCATGGTCCTGTCTGATTACCCATAGTCCTGTCTGATTACCCATGGTCCTGTCTGATTACCCATAGTCCTGTCTGATTACCCATGGTCCTGTCTGATTACCCATAGTCCTGTCTGATTACCCATAGTCCTGTCTGATTACCCATGGTCCTGTCTGATTACCCATAGTCCTGTCTGATTACCCATAGTCCTGTCTGATTACCCATAGTCCTGTCTGATTACCCATAGTCCTGTCTGATTACCCATAGTCCTGTCTGATTACCCAGAGTGCTGTCTGATTACCCATAGTCCTGTCTGATTACCCAGAGTGCTGTCTGATTACCCATAGTCCTGTCTGATTACCTATAGTCCTGTCTGATTACCCATAGTCCTGTCTGATTACCCATAGTCCTGTCTGATTACCCAGAGTGCTGTCTGATTACCCATAGTCCTGTCTGATTACCCAGAGTGCTGTCTGATTACCCATAGTCCTGTCTGATTACCCATAGTCCTGTCTGATTACCCATAGTCCTGTCTGATTACCCATAGTCCTGTCTGATTACCCAGAGTGCTGTCTGATTACCCATAGTCCTGTCTGATTACCCAGAGTGCTGTCTGATTACCCATAGTCCTGTCTGATTACCCAGAGTGCTGTCTGATTACCCATAGTCCTGTCTGATTACCCATAGTCCAGTCTGATTACCCAGAGTGCTGTCTGATTACCCATAGTCCTGTCTGATTACCCATAGTCCTGTCTGATTACCCATAGTCCTGTCTGATTACCCATAGTCCTCGCTGATCACTTCTCTGTGTGATCATATTTAATTCAGCAGAGAGTGAGGGAGATAGGATGAATTAGAGGGGGAGGGGATTCTGGGTAAATGAGATGTCTGACTGAGAGAGGGAGTACAAGAAATGAAATGTGAGGAGGAAGGGGGGAGTTCTCCTCCCTGCAGTTCACTCCTCTCCATAAGAGCCACACTGTGATGTCTTGTTGTTGGATTTATCTCTCAGAGAGACACAAATAAATGAAATGAAAACCCTCATCAACCAATAGTTTCAGATTGTGCCTGACAAATAAATGGAATTATATATTATTAAATTACAAATGATATTAAAGGATTACACTTATTACAGACGGTGTGAACTCACTGATGCATGTAATGACATAGTATTTGACCTAACCATTTATTAACAATCATATAGTATTATAATTTTGTATTATATTATTATGCAGTACAGTATATGTATCTGCTTATTCATTCATGTAATTAAACTGGTTATTGACCTACGAATTAATTTATTCTATATAACAATTATTATGTTCTTAAAATATTTCAGATTTCAGCCATTCAATTGGTATCTTCAAATATGTAAATCACTTTACCGTGATCTCTGACAGAAACGTCTTAATATTTGAGATTATGCTGGGGCCCACCAGACGGTAAACTGCTGGGGCCCACCAGACGGTAAACTGCTGGGGCCCACCAGACGGTAAACTGCTGGGGCCCACCAGACGGTAAACTGCTGGGGCCCACCAGACGGTAAACTGCTGGGGCCCACCAGACGGTAAACTGCTGGGGCCCACCAGACGATAAACTGCTGGGGCCCACCAGACGGTAAACTGCTGGCGCCCACCAGACGGTAAACTGCTGGGGCCCACCAGACGGTAAATTGCTGGGGCCCACCAGACGGTAAACTGCTGGGGCCCACCAGACGGTAATCTGCTGGGGCCCACCAGACGGTATACTGCTGGGGCCCACCAGACGGTAAACTGCTGGGGCCCACCAGACGGTAAACTGCTGGGGCCCACCAGACGGTAAACTGCTGGGGCCCACCAGACGGTAATCTGCTGGGGCCCACCAGACGGTAAACTGCTGGGGCCCACCAGACGGTAAACTGCTGGGGCCCACCAGACGGTAAACTGCTGGGGCCTGGTTAAAAAGTGGGTCCCATATGAGCACTAGGCTAGCTGCTGGTCAACAAAATGGTTCTAGTTTGTGGAACTGAACCCAAGGCAGAACAGAAGAGAGAACAGCTAGTGTTTAGGAGGGAGGGAGGGTAGGAGAGAGAACAGCTAGTGTTTAGGAGGGAGGTACGGTAGAAGAGAGAACGGCCAGTGTTGAGGCGGGAGGTAGGGTAGAAGAGAGAACAGCTAGTGTTTAGGAGGGAGGTAGGGTAGAAGAGAGAACAGCTAGTGTTTAGGAGGGAGGTACGGTAGAAGAGAGAACAGCTAGTGTTTGGGAGGGAGGTACGGTAGAAGAGAGAACAGCTAGTGTTTAGGAGGGAGGTAGGGTAGAAGAGAGAACGGCTATTATACACTTCCTCCTCTTTTCTAATCAGGAAGGCAGAAGGGAAGATAAGCCACAGGAGGTAAGAGGCTTATGGAGACCAAACTGCTGGTGGAGAGAACGTAAGAAATAAGCATTGGGCCTAGAGAAAGAGAGAGAAACAGACAGAAAGAGGGAGAGAGGAAATGGAACAGAGAAAGAGAGAGAAACAGACAGAAAGAGGGAGAGAGGAAATGGAACAGAGAAAGAGAGAGAAACAGACAGAAAGAGGGAGAGAGGAAATGGAACAGAGAAAGAGAGAGAAACAGACAGAAAGAGGGAGAGAGGAAATGGAACAGAGAAAGAGAGAGAAACAGACAGAAAGAGGGAGAGAGGAAATGGAACAGAGAAAGAGAGAGAAACAGACAGAAAGAGGGAGAGAGGAAATGGAACAGAGAAAGAGAGAGAAACAGACAGAAAGAGGGAGAGAGGAAATGGAACAGAGAAAGAGAGAGAAACAGACAGAAAGAGGGAGAGAGGAAATGGAACAGAGAAAGAGAGAGAAACAGACAGAAAGAGGGAGAGAGGAAATGGAACAGAGAAAGAGAGAGAAACAGACAGAAAGAGGGAGAGAGGAAATGGAACAGAGAAAGTGAGAGAGACATATTGATGAAGAGAGGGAGGTTGGGGAGAAATCAACCTGTCAAGGGCTCTATAATCCAAAAGCTCCTTTGTGACAATCTGCAGTGAAGGATATGGATAAAGGGGAGTAAGAAAAGGGAGAGAGGGGAGTAAGAGAGGGGAGTAAGAGAGGGGGAGGAGAGAGGGGTCAGATGTCCATAAGTATGCTCTGCTCTTTATATCTACAACAGTGATTACACATTTGTTTCTTTGTTTTCCCAAGTCACAAGAAAACTGCACTCGTATAGGTGCAGCATACAGGAAGTGAAGAGGCAGCATACAGGAAGTGAAGAGGCAGCATACAGGAAGTGAAGCGGCAGCATACAGGAAGTGAAGAGGCAGCATACAGGAAGTGAAGCGGCAGCATACTGGAAGTGAAGAGGCAGCATACAGGAAGTGAAGAGGCAGCATACAGGAAGTGAAGCGGCAGCATACAGGAAGTGAAGAGGCAGCATACAGGAAGTGAAGCGGCAGCATACTGGAAGTGAAGAGGCATCATACAGGAAGTGAAGAGGCAGCATACAGGAAGTGAAGAGGCGGCATATAGGAAGTGAAGAGGCAGAATACAGGAAGTGAAGCGGCAGCATACTGGAAGTGAAGAGGCAGCATACAGGAAGTGAAGCGGCAGCATACAGAAAGTGAAGAGGCAGTATACAGGAAGTGAAAAGGAGTCTGTCAAAATCTGTAGTGTTGGATTTACCAGTTTGTGTCTGTGTGAGACACTGTTGTGTCTGAGGGCTGATGTGTTCTGCCTTTCTTCAGGTTTTTGCTTTGAGTTGCTGAGTCACAGAGACAAGACAGAGGAAACGCTGTGGAGAGACTTCCTCCCTCTGAAGCTAAACGCTGATAGATTTCTACTAGAAGGTCTGACACACACGCACGCACGCACGAACACACACACACACAAACACACACACACACACACACACTCCTTAATTAAGAAGTCAACTGCTCCGTTTACACTGTTTAATGCTGTGTCCCCATGGGAACCCTTATTATCACAGACCCTGTAGTTGTGGAGACACAATTATTCAGCATATGTTCACTTTTACTTCGGACTAAGTCACAGTTTTAAAAGTGAAGCAAGATAAAAAGGAAAACAAAACACACAAAGGAACATGAAGAGTGGTTCACAGTAAAATCGATATATTATTGGGTATAAACTGGTGGCAATATGTAGGTCAAGAACTTCAAACCTAGAAGTATTTTCTTTTTTTCAGTCCAAACATTTACAACAGATATGCCCCTAGAGTCCCATTCCACAGTATGTCAGAACTATTTGCAATTAAATACCAGATTGTTTCATTTATTTTATTGGGCATATCTGGAGCATTAAAGTTGTTATGGCAACTGAATGGATGCTTTTACTGGCTTGCTCCCATCAAAACCAGGAAGTTACATTTCTCTTGTTCCTTTTTCCAGGTAACATATTCTATCGGAAACAATATGAGCTAATGCCTTTGAAGATAAAATAGCACAAAGATAAACATTATTACACTGAATCCTACTGAATATCATTACTGAACATTCTGCTGTGTCCTACTGGATATCATTACTGAACATTCTGCTGTGTCCTACTGGATATCATTACTGAACATTCTGCTGTGTCCTACTGGATATCATTACTGAACATTCTGCTGTGTCCTACAGGATATCATTACTGAACATTCTGCTGTGTCCTACTGGATATCATTACTGAACATTCTGCTGTGTCCTACTGGATATCATTACTGAACATTATACTGTATCCTACTGGATATCATTACTGCTGTATTCCACTGTAATTTACACTGAACATTCTGCTGTATTCCACTGTATTTCTACACTGAACATTCTGCTGTATTCCACTGTATTTCTACACTGAGCATTTTGCTGTATTCCACTGTATTTTTACACTGGACATTATGGTGTATTCCACTGATTTCTACACTGAACATTCTGCTGTATTCCACTGTATTTCTACACTGGACATTCTGCTGTATTCCACTGTATTTCTACACTGAACATTCTGCTGTATTCCACTGTATTTCTACACTGAACATTCTGCTGTATTCCACTGTATTTTTACACTGGACATTCTGCTGTATTCCACTGTATTTCTACACTGAACATTATGCTGAATCTTTCATTATTTATTCAGAGTATTGATCTGTTATTTTGTTGCTTTTCTCAGACCTAATAGTCTCTCATATATTATACTCAGTCCATTCAATCACTTGTGTACAGGGCCTGAAGTTAACGTTTTTGGCCACCAGCCACTGTGGCAGGTGGATTTTGAAATCTACCTGCCACAGTGTTTTTTTACCAGCCAAAATGTTTTGTGCCTAAAATAAAGGTGAATGACTCAGAAAATGCATAAGAATGATTCTTGAACTTGTACAGAATACACATTAAAGTGCTGTCGAGTTTTTAACCAACTTAACCAATCTCATTTATGACTAGATCAACATAATGACTTACAACTGTATCTGACCTGGTGTGGCAGGCGTTTACAATAGAAAATAACAAATATAAACAGCCAATCATCTCACTGAAGGTCTCATTTATTTAGTTAACACCTGCAAGTTAACTGCAATCCATTAGTCACTTTTTAGATTAACAATAAACATAACATTTATATTATATAAGTTTGTACTAGAGTTGCACGATATTGACAAAATGTGATATTGCGATATTGATCATGAATATTGCGATATCGATATTAATTTCGATATTATTAAACATATGTAAAAACACACAAGTTATGGGAAAATGCCTCAAAATAGATTAATATATTTAAACAAAATCGATTGTGGCGTTTGCACTCATCCTATAGTGGCATGTGTGGTTTTTAAGATGGGAAAATAGGGTGGTTGTATTTCCTGTTGCCCGGTGTATCACCATACCGCAGGGTTTGCAGAGTACAACAGATTGAGCGACATTAGTTTGCTTAAACTTTTCTTAAACTTCTCTAACTCGCTTTTTCTCGCTTTGTCCGGGTGTCTCTCTTTCTCTTCACTCACGTAGTCGGAGTTAACACATACGTCACGTGTTCGATCGGGTCTGTTCGTTTAGTGGACCCGTGCGCTCACACATACGTCACGTGTTCTATAGGGTCTGTTCGTTTAGTGGACCCGTGCGCTCACACATACGTCACGTGTTCTATAGGGTCTGTTCGTTTAGTGGACCCGTGTGCTCACACATACGTCACGTGTTCTATAGGGTCTGTTCGTTTAGTGGACCCGTGTGCTGTCACTTGCATGTGACAGGGGAACTGACCAATGAAACGTGTTCATTATATATAGTTTTCAAGCGTGCGCTTAAATCGAACACAACTAAGCCACAAAGCCAACCGACGCATCTCTCCACAAAATAAATGTATTAAATAAATATCGCACTTCTTGCGACATTTTCGATATTGATATTGTGCAACGTGATATTTTATTTTTGGAACCGTCCTCCTCATCCTCTTTTCGTGGCCCTACAGCCGGCCACCTCTTCACGCCAGCATTTTGTCTCGAACGTCCAAGAAAATAGCGGGGCTTGCTTAACAAAAACAATAGGCTACGTGATTGGTCAACAACACAACGCTTGCTCGATGTTGTGTTGTCTTATTGGCTACCCGCCAACGTGGCAGGTAGATTGACAGTTTCACCCGACAATCACAAAAGTTACCCGCATTTGGCGGGTGGGCGGGTGCCAATTTCATGCCCTGCTTGTGTACATGTACCCTTTTACAGGCTGGCTTGAATAGTGGCGCCAACAGAAACCAGCAAGAACCATAGTAGAACATAAAGTACAATAAATAATCCACCTAATTGCTCTGGGCTTGGCTTTAATAATGTCTGGTTTCTGGCGTCTCCCTAGCAGTCTGTGTCAAATATGCAAACAAATCCAAACTTTTCCATTTTGCACCAATACACTTCTAGATATTTCAAGAACCGAATAAGAACTCAAGCTATTTACCTCAGGCATATATTGAATGTAGGTGTCTAATCTCTAATACCTGAGATTATCACAGCACCATCAGTAATCAGTAATCAGTCCTAAATACACCACTGAATGAGTGGATGAGTGGATGAGTGAATGAGTGGATGAGTGAATGAGTGGATGAGTGAATGAGTGGCTGAGTGGATGAGTGAATGAGTGAATGAGTGGCTGAGTGGATGAGTGGATGAGTGGATGAGTGGCTGAGTGGATGAACTGATGAGTGGCTGAGTGGATGAGTGAATGAGGGGCTGAGTGGATGAGTGAATGAGTGGATGAACTGATTTACAGGATAATATTATGTAAAGTTATAATATGGGACCTGAGGGAGATTTACAGGATAATAATATGTAAAGTTATAATATGGGACCTGAGGGAGATTTACAGGATAATAATATGTAAAGTTATAATATGGGACCTGAGGGAGATTTACAGGATAATAATATGTAAAGTTATAATATGGGACCTGAGGGAGATTTACAGGATAATATTATGTAAAGTTATAATATGGGACCTGAGGGAGATTTACAGGATAATATTATGTAAAGTTATAATATGGGACCTGAGGGAGATTTACAGGATAATAATATGTAAAGTTATAATATGGGACCTGAGGGAGATTTACAGGATAATATTATGTAAAGTTATAATATGGGACCTGAGGGAGATTTACAGGATAATAATATGTAAAGTTATAATATGGGACCTGAGGGAGATTTACAGGATAATAATATGTAAAGTTATAATATGGGACCTGAGGGAGATTTACAGGATAATATTATGTAAAGTTATAATATGGGACCTGAGGGAGATTTACAGGATAATATTATGTAAAGTTTTAATATGGGACCTGAGGGAGATTTACAGGATAATATTATGTAAAGTTATAATATGGGACCTGAGGGAGATTTACAGGATAATATTATGTAAAGTTATAATATGGGACCTGAGGGAGATTTACAGGATAATAATATGTAAAGTTATAATATGGGACCTGAGGGAGATTTACAGGATAATATTATGTAAAGTTATAATATGGGACCTGAGGGAGATTTACAGGATAATATTATGTAAAGTTATAATATGGGACCTAAGGGAGATTTACAGGATAATATTATGTAGAGTTATAATATGGGACCTGAGGGAGATTTACAGGATAATATTATGTAGAGTTATAATATGGGACCTGAGGGAGATTTACAGGACAGTGTTAAATCCGGCTGGTTTGAACAGAGAACTAAATCCTACTGTTTCTTTCTGAGCACTGAAGCCTGATAAATCTGTGTGGCTGAGGAACTAAGTGAGGCACGAAGGTCCCAAATGACATCCTATTTCCTTCCCAGTTCCCTACTTTTGTCCAGAACCACAGTAAGCCAAAATTAGGGTCCCATTTAGGATGAAAATCCAAACGTCTACCTCTGATTGAAGTTCACAGGGCCCATCATTTAAAAACAAGTAGTTGTGGAAGTGAGGAAAGGAATTAGACTAAAAGCCTTTTAAAACTGCAGCTCAAGGTGACTACAGGCAACAGCCAGGAAAATAATCAGTTTTCCTTTTCATGTTGTTGAGAGCACAGAACTGAGTCTCTCTCTCTCTCTGAAACACGTTGAAACAAGACAGGAGGATATTCTGTGCTGCCACGTCTCACAGATCAGAATAACATTTATTTTTAATTTACATGGCGATTCTTTGCCTCAGCAGTTATAAGTGTCATTGTGGTGAAACTAGTGACTCAAATACATATCTAATATCCCTAACAAAAACAAATGCATCACAAAAATGAATTTTATTAATTCACATTTTTCAGTTATTTTTGAATATGTTATAATTATTTACAATATTTTGGCATCTTACTATGTATTACAATGGAAGGCTTTATAGACCTATGGTTCAATTGTAAGAACTCTTTGCATGAACAATAATAAGCCTATACACTAACATATGGGTATTGAGCCTAAGAATCAAACGTGTTAATGATGTCATGGTGATGTTAGCTAGCTAACTGTGAGAACTCCCTCAGAAGCCAGTCTACTGCCACCTGCTGGCAGGCTTCGGCGGTCGTCCTCTCCGGCCTTCTGAGCCACCATCGTTATCTCCTCCCCCTGCACACCTGGTTCAGTCTCGTCATCACTACACCTGGTGTCCATTACCTCATTAGAGGACTATTTAAGTTCCCTGTGTTTGGTCTGGTCTTTGTGTGGAATTGTTAAATGTTACGTGTGTATCCTTGTGACGCTCTCTGAAGGAGCATTTATACACTGTCTTTGTGTAAGACAGTAGCAAGTCTTATTAGTGCGCTGCGACGCATCTTATTGTCATAAATGGACTTCAGCGTGTTATGCGCTTTATACTGCGTTCTGTTCGTGTACCGATTAAAAGGACCACTCGAACGCTATCCGTGCCTCTGCTTGGCTTCATCCTTCCGCACACCTACACAGCCCTGACACTAACTCTATACGCTATTCTGTTGTCCTAGATCCTGTTGTGCTACATTCTGTTGTGCTATATCCTGTTGTGCTATATTCTGTTCTGCTATATCCTGTTGTCCTATATTCTGTTGTGCTATATTCTGTTGTGCTATATTCTGTTGTGCTATATCCTGTTGTGCTATATCCTGTTGTGCTATATTCTGTTGTGCTATATTCTGTTGTGCTATATCCTGTTGTCCTATATTCTGTTGTCCTATATTCTGTTGTGCTATATCCTGTTGTTCTATATTCTGTTGTGCTATATCCTGTTGTGCTATATTCTGTTGTGCTATATCCTGTTGTGCTATATTCTGTTGTGCTATATCCTGTTGTCCTATATTCTGTTGTCCTATATTCTGTTGTGCTATATCCTGTTGTTCTATATTCTGTTGTGCTATATCCTGTTGTGCTATATCCTATTGGGCTATATCCTATTGTGCTATATCCTATTGGGCTATATTCTGTTGTGCTATATCCTGTTGTCCTATATTCTGTTGTGCTATATCCTGTTGTTCTATATTCTGTTGTGCTATATCCTGTTGTGCTATATTCTGTTGTGCTATATCCTGTTGTGCTATATTCTGTTGTGCTATATCCTGTTGTGCTATATCCTGTTGTTCTACATTCTGTTTAACAGTTCTCTGTTCTGTTTCTGCTCTGTTCTGTTCAGCTCCATGATGGGGAATAAATGGACCCCTCACAGATGAGATGGATTGTTCTCTGGTTCGTGGTTGATGCTTTTGATGCTGCTGTTAAACCATAACTCTGTAGGAGACCCTCATATAGTTCCTGCCTCTCCTGCTGTAATCCTCCATTACAACAACAAGGCTTTCAGATGACAGCTGAGGACAGTTGAGGACAACAGAGTTCAACCCTAGTAAGGAACACAGCTGGTACCGAACAGTCAGAGTCTGGTGGAGAACACAGCTGGTATAGAACAGTCTGAGTCTGGTGGAGAACACAGCTGGCATAGAACAGTCTGAGTCTGGTGGAGAACACAGGTGGTATAGAACAGTCTGAGTCTGGTGGAGAACACAGGTGGTATAGAACAGTCTGAGTCTGGTGGAGAACACAGCTGGTATAGAACAGTCTGAGTCTGGTGGAGAACACAGGTGGTATAGAACAGTCTGAGTCTGGTGGAGAATAGTCTGGTGAATAATCCAACATTCAATCTATGTACTAGTTTTATTTTACTGACAGACAGAATCAGAGGGAGACAGATTTGTGCTCAGACACACTAGAGCATTCATATGCACTAGAGCATTCAGACACACTAGATCATTCAGACACACTAGAGCATTCAGACACACTAGAGCATTCAGACACACTAGAGCATTCAGACACACTAGAGCATTCAGACACACTAGAGCATTCAGACACACTAGAGCATTCAGACAGACTAGAGCATTCATACAGACTAGAGCATTCATACACACTAGAGCATTCTGACACACTAGGGACATTTTGACCCACTAGAGCATTCTAGTTTTATTTCATTACTTTTTTGTTCATCCAGGCATCTTGAAATTGCATTAACAAATCATTCACATACATACAATACAGGCTGTGCAATTTATACATTTGTTCTAGCATAAATAAAGGCTGTGCCGTTTGTGCTGAGAAATATCAATAGAAACTAGACATAGAAAAGTCTGGATTCAATTAATTTTTTATGTTTCGTCTGCCAGGTCTTGTACATAACCCACCACAGGCCATGATGTCAGGAATTATTTATACATTTCTCATTTGGCACATCAACTTTTTTTCAGCATCGATTACAGCTTTGTTGACATGACAACTGTTCAGAACAAAACAATATTGTAACATGAATACACAGAGAATTGACACAATGTCACCGCGGAGGACTTTGGAGGGATTTTTAGCAACACAAATGGCAGAAGGAAAGCAAAAACATAACCATGTGGAATTTGGAACTTCTGGAGATACACACTACAATTTTTCGGCTGTCCAGACCTGCTTTGTTTTGTCAAGGAAGAGCAGCCGTGTTGCTTTCAAACCAAGATCACACAAAGTACCTGCATATAATCACTTAACATGAGACTTTATTGATTCTATCTTTTTGTGATGCAAAGCAACTAAGTTACAAATGACCTTGGGTTGACAGATCTCTTAAATAATGTTTCCCTCTGCTTTCTCCTCAATCACTCCCCACCTCCTCTCTCTCCTCTACCTCTCTTTCCTCTCTCTCTCTGCTTTCTCCTCTATCTCTCTATACCTCCTCTCTCTCCTCTACCTCTCTCCTCTCTCTCTCTGCTTTCTCCTCTATCACTCTCCACCTCCTCTCTTATGGAGGACCTGGAAGTCTGCCAGAATTAAAAATAAATGAATAAATAAATAAATGCATCAGTACAAGTATTTTACATCAAAATATACGTAAAAAAATATTATAGAATAACATTTTTTTAATCTGTCGTTTTCTCCTATTTTTTTCCACAATCATTTATTTCTGTAATTTTTTATTTCTGTAAGTATTTATTTCCGTTTATATTTATTTCCGTTGACATTTATTTCCGTATATATTTATGTCTGTATTTCCTCAACCGTAGGCAAATGATGAGGGTGTCAACCATAGTACGTCACAGTGGTATCAGTTATCCTATTGGTTAACCGGTGTAGGAGTTCCAAGATCGACTTTATATGTCTAGACTGCTATAACTACGGAAGTAATGCACTGCCTATGGCGTTTAAAAAAAATGAATAAATGAAAATCCATCAAACTGTATGTCCTATTTTGATGTAGTGCTAAAACATTTTAGATCACATGCGACGTGCACAATCAAATGATTAGCGCATGATTGGCCGATAAGCGAATTTATATGTATCTCTCTGTCCACAGTCGGCTCACAGCTTCAGTTGTTGTGTCCTGAGCAGGACACGCAAAGCAAACCGGTTACACTGCGCACAGTGTTCATATCGGACCAAAACCACGTATTTAGGAAACGTCATGGAAGGACAAGGCTGTAGCTTTCAACATTACATATTTATTTGAATTACTAACTGCAACGCCCGCGGGCGGGGGCTGTTGGCGCTCCTAGTTTAACCGCAGTTGGTATCAACTTGGTTGAACGATTAAGTCCCGCCCCCTCATTTGCCTACGGTTGTGGAAATACAGAAATAAATATATACGGAAATAAATGTAAACGGAAATAAATATAAACGGAAATAAATACTTACAGAAATAAATAATTACATAAATAAATGACTGTGGAAATAAATAAATAGGAGAAAACGACAGATTAAAAAAAATAATTCTATAATATTTTTTTTACGTATATTTTGATGTAAAATACTTGTACTGATGCATTTATTTATTCCTTTATTTTTAATTCTGGCAGACTTCCAGGTCCTCCATACTCTCTCCCTCTTCTTTCTCCTTTATCTCTCTACACCTCCTCTCTCTCCTCTATCTCTCTACACCTCCTCTCTCCCTCTTCTTTCTCCTCTATCTCTCTACACCTCCGCTCTCTCCTCTATCGCTCCACTCCTCCTCTCTCCCTCTTCTTTCTCCTCTATCTCTCTACACCTCCTCTCTCTCCTCTATCGCTCCACTCCTCCTCTCTCCCTCTTCTTTCTCCTCTATCTCTCTACACCTCCTCTCTCTCCTCTATCGCTCCACTCCTCCTCTCTCCCTCTTCTTTCTCCTCTATCTCTCTACACCTCCTCTTTTTCTCCTGATCAATCCATTGAAGTAAGATACACATTGTCCCCTCCAGTAAAACACCTTCTTCTCTGACAGTCCCTCTTCCCCCTCACCTCCCTTTCTCCCTCTTCCCCCTCACCTCCCTTTTTCCCTCTTCCCCCTCACCTCCCTTTCTCCCCCTTCTCCCCCTTTCTCTCTCTGAATACGCCCTTCATCTTGTGAGATTGTCACTTTGATTACACCAATTAGAAGGAGGCTAGGGATGGAACCAGTGTAATAATGCTAAATGAATGTCTTGGTTAAAGTGTTAATGAGATGCTTTTGTAAACTGTAGAGTTTCTTGGCATTAAGGGCGCAATTATAACTTTTTTAAACTACAATCACTTTGCTAATAATGATCACATTAGCACTAATTATGCAACGCTGCCGATTCTTTAATCTACAGAGGAGATAGGAGGGGAAGGACATGATTTTACTGCTGACAAAGACATTTATTAATAAAAAAGAAAAGATTTGTGGAAATTTATCAAAAAATAGAAAACTATAGAGTTTAAAATGAGAATGTAGCCATATATTCCAGGTGATACGACCTGACGGGTTACTATAAAGCCTGTATCATCAGGATTGTACCGGCACCTCCAGGGAATGGAACCAGCACATTCTGGATTTCAATGTTTTCTTCTCTGGCTGGGCCACTTATGCTGTGTTCTGGCTGGGCCACTTATGCTGTGTTCTGGCTGGGCCACTTATGCTGTGTTCTGGCTGTGTTTCTCAATGCTGGGTTCTGTTATGCTCCATATATATCATATTATATCTTATATAAATTGCATGTGATGACCGGATTAACATGTAGCTTAACTCTTTAATCCCCTCCAGATAACATTAGCCAGTTAGCTTAGCAGCTCATAGCAAATCTGATTACATCTTTGATGCATGTTGCCAGCTTTCAATTTTTTCATTCTGAGCTAAAATGTTAAACAAAGACACCAGTGTTGGGAAAGTTCACTTTCTACATGAACTAGTTAAAAGTTCAGTTCACACATTTTAAAATGAACTAGTTCAGTTCATAGTTCATAGTTCAAATTTTGAACTAGTTCATTTATAGTTCTTTTTCCATATTATTGCCAGAGCCCATATAGAACCACAGACATGAAGAACAAGAAATATTAACATCATGATTATCATGGCAAAAATGATCACAGTAATATCTATTAATGCAATTGTGAGCTGAGGCAATCACTGAAATAATTGGACATGTTTATATTGAAACCCAGAACTATAATAATATCACCAATAACTATTGATTGAGACTGGGTATTTACTGTAATTATTATATTGTAATATAATAACTGTTTATTCCTACCTGAATATTAGACCACAGATGCTGAGGAGCCTCTCTACTGGAGCGCTTGAGGGCAGGGCAGTGTTGTGTTTTATGGGGTTAACAGTGTTGTGGGTTTAACAGTGTTGTGTTTTATGGGGTTAACAGTGTTGTGGGTTTAACAGTGTCTGTACCTTCTTTCTTGATGGCACGTTTTTGGATGGCTGCAACCGTTTAATTAAGTTAACGAAAGCTGGGCCTTCCACTTTACTCAAAGGCTGCAGGTCTCCGACAATATACTGCACCACCAGGTTGTCCAATATACTGCACCACCAGGTTGTCCAATATACTGCACCACCAGGTTGTCCAATATACTGCACCACCAGGTTGTCCAATATACTGCACCACCAGGTTGTCCAATATACTGCACCACCAGGTTGTCCAATATACTGCACCACCAGGTTGTCCAATATACTGCACCACCAGGTTGTCCAATATACTGCACCACCAGGTTGTCCAATATACTGCACCACCAGGTTGTCCAATATACTGCACCACCAGGTTGTCCAATATACTGCACCACCAGGTTGTCCAGCTGCGGCTGGGAGATGACAACGGAGCCGCTACTGTAGACAGTTATCGGGATCTGGGTTGATTGGGTCGAGGATCTGTCTTTGGTTTTTGTCGTTGATTGTACTTTAATTCAATATGCCGTTTCAGGTTGCTTTGGATGATATTGATGTGCGATATTGATGATTTTATTTTTAAAACCTGGCGGGCAAAGTTTGCACAAAAACGTCTGATTTTGCCCATCCTCACCGACCTTGTCATAAAACTCATTAAAAGTACAATTCGACGCCTCCTTGCTCCTTTGTCGCTCATAGATACTTTTGGTTTTTATTTTAATGATGATGAGGTGGTGCGTGTTATGGAATTTTATGATCACTCAAGAAGTTTATTAACATGTAAGTCCTATAGATGTTGTTTAGGCCAAAAGGCACAGAGGAAAGAATGTTTAGGATTTAGGAGTTCAGAAATAGTGAGGTTAAACGTATAGTCGTATGCGATATACGTATGGATATCATTAAGAGGGCCCAAAAGTTAAGAACGGGAAACACGAGACCCTGAGAATCTAGTGTTTTACTTAGGAGAACTGGAATGTTATCTTTACGCTGGTGGAGGGGCCCAATGCTAGAAACAGATGTCTTGATTACCTGTTTGTGATGGACTGTCAAAAGGAAATGCCCGAGTCTTTGTTCACCGCATCTGTGATTCATCATGGATGCGGATCTATCAGGCTCCCTTTGCTTGAGGGCAGTGACCTCGGATTCTTATGTCAAGCCTATAGGTCATTTACAATTTATCCTATAGTTTGGTGAGATCTTCTAAGGACCTCGTCTGTTCTCCATCATCTCTGTTTAGGTTGGTGTGTCAATGAGTGTGCGTAACTTCATTCCTTTAAATACCATGCAGAAGTTGTAATCATGAGGTCAGTCTGATCCAGCACAGGTTATTGTCCTGTTGTCTGATGAAGACTTTCCTCAAAACCTATTCTTTAAGCTTGCTATAGGGATTGATCTGATCAATGCAAAAGCTTAAACCTGTATTTGAGAAATGGTTTCTTACTTGCAATTAAACCTGTTAAAAGTGTCAAACTGTAACATACTCTCGTGCGTCTTACTTCAAGTTCGAATTCAGCTATTGAAGTCTAAAATTTCCACGACACTTGGGGGCATCGTCCGAGATTCTTAACAAAGTAATCCGTATTTTTTCCAAAACAGGCTACATATCCTAAAGAGCGATATAATTTTTAATTTTTTTGAAAAAAAAATAACAGGCCAGGACTGTCTTTGGAGATATGTGATTCTATACAGAATTTTGAAACTCAAGGACCTAAAAATGCTGAATTGGGACAATGTTGGACGACAGTTTGACAACGGTTTTGATAAATTAACAAAATAGGCTCGTTAATTTTGACTTAATTCGTAAGGTTATTGTAAGATTTTAAACTTGGCTTAAAAATGGAAAACAGTACTTCTAATCGGGTATTTGTTGATTTTGGTCTGGTAAAACGTGCACGTCAGGAATTATTAATTTCTGCAGCTCCAATCCTCCTCAACAAATGGGTGAGTGGAGAGCGCCAGACTGGAGCAATATTTACCTGTATGAAGTGTTAATACCTGTATACAGTAGGAATAAAATGCTGTTCAATATAGGTTATCTGGGTGCGGTGAGACAGCTCGGTTATTCAGGATATCTCACTTAAAAGAACTGACGAGTTCATTAACACATATAGGACACTTCATTATATGCTAAAATTAGATTTTGCGTCTTAAATATCGATAACAACATGGGTAATTACATGTGTATTGGTAAACCTTCGGTGGATACTGAACGTTACGTTGTTGGACCGGCTAAAATAATGACAGATAAATACGGAGACTGGACATGCGAACAATTAGACCTGTGGGAGTTATTGGGATTTCCTGCTCATGGCAGTTTTAGTCAGAGACGGATACTGTTGTTGAAAGACAAGTTGGAGGATTTTGAACAGGGTAAAATTAAGGTTTCACGGGGTAATCGGCAGAAAGTAGATTGGAAGGCATATAATAAGTGGAGAGAGCAGACTGATATACGGGCTAAGCGGTGTAGCACGGGGCTTGTTAATCGGTGTGTTCTAGCTTGTCCCAACCAGGTTGATGCTGCCTGTCCTCCTGCTGACCGACCCCCACCCTATCGCGGCGTTACCACAACAGCCCCAGCGGTACCAACTATGCCAACAGCATCGGACCTGATGGAAAACATTCGCGGAGAAGGACTCTACCCATCCGTATTCGGCCTCCACAGAGTTTCACAAGCCGCTGAGAGAACCCAGAGTACTACTGCGGCCTGTCCCAGAGAACAACACAGCATTGATGCCGGGCAATTCCCTATGGTGGAGGTAGCCAACCCAGCTGGTGGAGGAGACACGGATAACCCAGCGACTATACTAGTCTACAGACCGTGGTCACCCGCCGACCTGAGAGACGTGGCTTCTACACTACCTGACCCAGAAACAGAAGGTGGAGAGGAATTTGTCCGTGTGTTTCTACAGATCGTGAATCAATATAGACCGACCTCTGTGGAGATTGAAACAATTTTGATGAAGGCCTTGCAACTAAAATGGGGAGAGTGAAAAGAAACTGGCCTAGCGAGAGAAACATTATGTTCAATTGGGATGCGCACTCTGACTACCGGAGTGCTGTGGAACAGCTGAGCACTGGACTTATCGCTGCTTTTCCTAAGCGAATGAACTGGGAAAAGATCTCTGATTGTAAACAGACACTGGGCGAGAAAGTTTCAGACTACAGGAATAGACTCGAAAAAGCTTTTGAATTACACAGCGGAATGGGAAAGAGACCGGACGGTGATGAAGAGTCGGCCTGGGAGCAACAGTGTAAAATGAGGTTAGTTGCAGGCCTTCTACCAGACATTAGGAAGCACATTCAAAACCACTGTGTAGACCTGGATGAGGGTCGCATGGAAACCGTCTGGCCGTATTTTAAGCACGCTGAAAGAGTCTACGAGGACCAGCTGTACAAACAGACCGAAGAAAGACGGGAGCGTGAAACGCAAATTCAGATGGCCCAACTGGAGTTCTACAGCAGAGGCTACTCAGGAGGGAGACGGAGACGGAGACGGAGAGCGAGCAGGAGAGGACAATACAGACACCAGGGTGATAACTACAGACACCAGGGTGATACATACAGACACCAGGGTGATGATAACTCCAGCCAAAGTCCCAACTCTGATAGCTGTTTCAACTGTGGTGCATTTGGACACTGGGCTCGTGACTGCACTGTGCCGGACACTAGAGACTATTACCATGGGAACAGAGACAGTGTGGGAGACGGTGATGGCACAACAGCAGACAACGAAATGGAGCGTCACAGGACCCATGGCTGCCACGGACGGGGGTACTGACGGTCAGAGGGGACGGGCAGGAAAACATCAACCCGGTGAGATCAAACCATTATGTGATTCCTGTAATTAGTTAATTATGTCAGTATTTACAGTTAAAGTAATTTTGTTCGGATGTTAAGTGAAGACTTGTCTATTCTGTGTTTTGAGTTGATATGCAGACGTATGGTTGTGTGAGATTTTCGTTCCACTGGGGAGGAGTACCGGTGTCTTGGCACTATGCTTACGCTTAAAGTTAAGTGTTTAGCGTAGTGTAGCGTACATTGCGTATCGCCTGATAAACGGGGTTTGTCAGGTCCGTGCAGCTCGGGGAGCGTGACTGGACCCATGATGGTTGATATCTCATTGTCCCTAGTTTACCGGTTACAACTAGGGACTGCATATATAGCTACTGTCAGGGTAAATTCTCAGTAGAAATCAGCTCATTGTTAGTGAGAGGTCTTGTTTTTCGATGTCCAGGTTCGTTCGTACACGTACGCAAATATCATATTAAAATGACCTAGGTGTGATTCATGCATGATCTGGGGAAAAGCTTCATGAAGTTGGGACAGGGGTCCCAGGCCAAAATTTTTGTCGACAAATTTATTTTCTGGTTTTCCTGTGCACGAGGAATTCCTATTTTATATTATTGTTTGTTTTTAGGCCTTATGTAACATTTGCGCTAATGACATAATTAAGAGTATTTCCGATTATAACTCTGCATGGTTTTACCTGGAATACTATATGTTCCATTTTGTTTGTTTTGTAGGAGGACTACATTCTAGGTTATAGGGAGATTATATTCTAGTTATATGCTATGGTTATTCGTTTTGTGAAGTTGAATAAGGACATTTGGATTTGTTCCTATAAATGTTGGCATGATGATATAATGAATGACCATGTGGGTTAAGTGTATTTCTGATACACCCTTTTATTTTTTATTATTGGCGTTTGGCTATTTTGAGTAACATGTTTAAGACATTCTGAGTTCTTGATTGTTAAAAGGGCAGAAAGTTAACTGTAACTCTTTGTCTGCCTGTCTAGAGATGGTTTCTGTTAATTTAGGGGTGTTTATGAACTTTTCTTTGACCCTCCCTGGGGTGCTTCTCTGGGTCAAAAGAGGGGGCACACCCAAGTTGCTTATTTAGAGGGGGGGGCTGGTTTACTGTGTGATTGTGAGGTGGCTCAGCCCAGAGCTAACAGATGGCTGGTCGTAAACCATATTTTAGTCATGTGTTTTATCTTAGATAAATTTAACAAGTTTGTCTATTACAGTTGGTTGTTTTCTCCATTGTTGATGAACTGAAGGAGAAAACAAGAGGGGAAGTGACGTAATAAACATATTCAAGAATATAGCATTTGTTAAATTTGGATTTCAGGCAATTGAAGTGTTTAATTTGATAGAATGTCTAAACATTTGAATGATTGAGGGGAATAGCTATTACAAATGTATTTGGCTTAGCAAAATTAAATCTGAGCAGTAAACACAATGTAATTCTATTGTTAAAGATGTTAACTGACACATGGAATGCAATAACTGTTTGCAGGTTGTGTCGCATTAAAAATCAACAGGTTGGACCATGAACAACTGGAGCAGAGCATCTGAGCCCTACCCCCACGCACACACACACACACACACACATATCAGAAGCTAACTGAATGACTTTAGGTACAGACCACAGAAAAGGTCAAACCAGAACCAAGGAAAAACGTGTCATCCAGACCACAAAGGAGGCAATTACAAATTGTGTGAATGTTATTGTACACTTTTCAAGGAAGTTATGGACTGTAAAGAGAAAAAGGCTCCACCTCTGGAGAATACAGGCAAGGAATAAGTATCCTAATTTCTGTTTGAACGGGTCACGTGCTAGCAACCTCTGACCCCCAACACAGTCAGCAGTAATCAGAGAAACCAAGCCTGCACACCATGGAACCAGCGAGACGACCATGGAACCCCTACAGGAGGATTGGGGGAATGAGATGCAACATCGCATTACATCTTGCTTTTAATCTCATTGTTGTAATTGTACTGTGGTTCTCTGACCTACAACATTACAAACCAAATGTAAACTTGAATAAGATAGGTATTGAGAAAGGCGTTAAAGCCCGATCTCAGGGACTGTTACAAAAACAGATATCATGTAATGTAAGCAACTGCCAACCCAATGAGGAATGGTTCATTATGACTGACCCTAAAATTACATTACATATATGTGGACCTTGACCTGATGTTTCTTCACTTATAAACAGTACTGAATGTGTTAGCAATAATGACTCAATGATCTGTCATGTGAATGTTTCTGGTGATCAAAGAGTGCCAACATATTTACTGATGTTTTTTTCTAATATGCTTAATGATTAGTTCCTCACACACTAGATGGAGGACTAGAAATCCAGAATATGAAAATGACACTGTTGAATGTTGCTAAGTACTGTACTGACATTGGATTATTTCAATTGATTGTGTATTATGTTTGGTGAAATTATTTTTCTTAACAGGTTACAGTTTCAGACGTATGACAGTGGTGGATCCATATATTCCTGATTGGTTCTGAGTAATTATTAAGCTTGAGTGAATTAAAATTTAGAGTTGACACACTTAAATTGTTTAACATGATTAAGGGTTTATAATGTTAAAAAGGGCAGATTGTTATGGAATTTTATGATCACTCAAGAAGTTTATTAACATGTAAGTCCTATAGATGTTGTTTAGGCCAAAAGGCACAGAGGAAAGAATGTTTAGGATTTAGGAGTTCAGAAATAGTGAGGTTAAACGTATAGTCGTATGCGATATACGTATGGATATCATTAAGAGGGCCCAAAAGTTAAGAACGGGAAACACGAGACCCTGAGAATCTAGTGTTTTACTTAGGAGAACTGGAATGTTATCTTTACGCTGGTGGAGGGGCCCAATGCTAGAAACAGATGTCTTGATTACCTGTTTGTGATGGACTGTCAAAAGGAAATGCCCGAGTCTTTGTTCACCGCATCTGTGATTCATCATGGATGCGGATCTATCAGGCTCCCTTTGCTTGAGGGCAGTGACCTCGGATTCTTATGTCAAGCCTATAGGTCATTTACAATTTATCCTATAGTTTGGTGAGATCTTCTAAGGACCTCGTCTGTTCTCCATCATCTCTGTTTAGGTTGGTGTGTCAATGAGTGTGCGTAACTTCATTCCTTTAAATACCATGCAGAAGTTGTAATCATGAGGTCAGTCTGATCCAGCACAGGTTATTGTCCTGTTGTCTGATGAAGACTTTCCTCAAAACCTATTCTTTAAGCTTGCTATAGGGATTGATCTGATCAATGCAAAAGCTTAAACCTGTATTTGAGAAATGGTTTCTTACTTGCAATTAAACCTGTTAAAAGTGTCAAACTGTAACATACTCTCGTGCGTCTTACTTCAAGTTCGAATTCAGCTATTGAAGTCTAAAATTTCCACGACATGCGACACTAGTGGCTGATGTTGCCAGATTGGGTGTTTTTTCCGATACATATTAATATCGGTAGTTGCCGGGTTTGCACAAAGAAGGCACTATAGAAATCTGGCATCATATTAAACGAGGGTAAACTAATAGAACGTGCCGTTCAAAGACACCAGAATGAACGAGTTCACAGGAACGTTCATCAGCCAGTAAAGCAGTACGTTCAGTTCACGTTCGCCCAAAATATGAACGCGTTCATGAACTATCGTTCAATGAACGCGTTTAGGCACAACACTGTCAGACACACACCCTAAACTAGTCCCCAGACACACACCCTCAACTAGTCCTCAGACACACATCCAGGATCCAATCCTCAGACACACTTCCTAGAACCAATCCTCAGACACACTTCCTAGATCCATTCCTTAGACACACTTCCTAGATCCATTCCTTAGACACACTTCCTAGATCCATTCCTTAGACACACATTCTAGATCCAATCCTCAGACACACACCCTAGATCCAGTTTCCCGGCACCAATTCCATGTATCAATATCTGAGGAAGCAAGTACAAGTTTATTCTGGTCTGAGGCACACAATGATCACTTGTTTATGAGTTCCTTTATCAAAACCAAGGTTCAGAACATGTTAGATCCAAATGTGTCTGTACTGTATGTTGGACAAGAGGTTCTCCCTGAATCTATACGACTGACACCTGGGTCAGTGGAGTAATTATGCATAATTAAGTGTGAAGCTCACCAACAATAAATGGAATAAAATCCACTAGAAAAAGCTCTTACCTGGTAATTACTAGTGGAAACCTAATTTATCATCCATAGCTTCCACCTCTCCTACCTGAAGTCCTCCGACCTCACCGGTTAAAGAAATTTGCTCTATTAAAACTTTTTTGGGCAATTTAATGCAGTGAATTATTTATACATGTTTTATCAGTTATATAAACTGTAGCTTGTGGTTATGTTATCGTCCACTGGCCACTCTTCATTTGTGAACAAGTTTACATTATGTGGTGCAACCCAGAATAATGTCTATTAGTCACTACAACCATGTATGTTTTTTTCTGTGAACCTTTTCTCCATAAAAAACTCCTAAACTGTCCTGCATACATGAGCAATTAAGTTTTTCTTCTTTCTAAAACACTGCTTGATACAAAAAAATGCTTGCCTGAGTCTTTGGAAAGCAAATCAGTGATGGACAAGATCTGAAATGGGAGAGTTACGCAGTTCTCAAAGGGTCCAGTGTCTCCCTTATCTTCCTTCTCTCTCCTCAGTTGGTCCTAGCTGTCTCCCAGTTCCTGTTCTGTCATTAGTTTTTATGTTACTTAATAATGGAAGAACAGCCCAGTAATGGAGAGCATCTGTGGGGAGTTCACCCTGCATTTGGTTTGATTTACCGGCTCTATAATAAGGCTAGTGACCGACCCAGTGAGCCCTGGAGACGCACAACCCTATATTCTACCTCCTTCCCTAGTTCCTCATATCTTATACCTCCTTCCCTAACTCCTCATATCTTATACCTCCTTCCCTAGTTCCTCATATCTTCTACCTCCTTCCCTGGTTCCTCATATCTTATACCTCCTTCCCTAGTTCCATCTATATTCTACCTCCTTCCCTAGTTCCTCATATCTTATACCTCCTTCCCTAGTTCCTCATATCTTCTACCTCCTTCCCTAGTTCCTCATATCGTATACCTCCTTCCCTGGTTCATCATATCTTATACCTCCTTCCCTAGTTCCTCATATCTTCTACCTCCTTCCCTAGTTCCTCATATCTTATACCTCCTTCCCTAGTTCCTCATATATTATACCTCCTTCCCTAGTTCCCCCTATATTCTACCTCCTTCCCTAGTTCCTCATATCTTATACCTCCTTCCCTAGTTCCCCCTATATTCTACCTCCTTCCCTAGTTCCTCATATCGTATACCTCCTTCCCTAGTTCCTCCGGTCTTATTTCTTCTCCTCTATTTGTTTCTATCTTCTTTCTCCTCCTCCAGTTCCCTTTCTTTTTCGTCTGTTTTCATTCTCTCCTCTCCTCCACATTCTATAGGTATCAGCTGGGGATTTGTCAGCAGATTGGCACACAGCTTTCAGTGCATAATTCACTGTGTTCATGACTGGCCTACTGAACAAACAGACTCAAGCTCTATAGAAAAGCCTCCTTCACTGTCTGGCAGAGAGTCCATTTGCCCAACTAGAAAGGAAGGAATAGAGATGTAGGAGAAGGGAGCTTGGACTGGTTTACAGATATGGAATACTGTGTGGGAATATGCATTATATTATCATGGAGAGAGAGGGAATGGGAGATGTAGGAGAAGGGAGCTTGGACTGGTTTACAGATATGGAATACTGTGTGGGAATATGCATTATATTATCATGGAGAGAGAAGAGGGAATAGAGATGTAGGAGAAGGGAGCTTGGACTGGTTTACAGATATGGAATACTGTGTGGGAATATGCATTATATTATCATGGAGAGAGAAGAGGGAATAGAGATTAACTCTTCTAATGTCCACCTGGCACAGACAAATGATGACTGGCCTACCGCTGGAGCCTGGCTCCTCTCTAGGTTTCTACCTATAAATAGATGTTCCTTCTTTTGACATGCTTTGCTTTTCTTAGTCAACATTAATTTATTTATTCCACCTATTAACAGCTTTTGTCTAGGAATCTATACTAGCACTGTTTGGGCACTGCTGAAGTAATAAATTATAAATGTTACGACGATACAGTCATCTAGTCCATAACTCATATTCAGAAACAGTATACTCATTCAGACATCTGGTTGTACTGCCACAGTAGTACTCTGGAGGGTAGCCAATTAGCATGCTGTCTCTCTCCTCGTCGCCCAATGACAGCCCTGGAGGGGCGGTACCCAACACACCTGTCAACACTTGCTGTAGAAAATGCATCATTCACAGCCATCTGGTCTCTGGCTGGGATATGGTGCATATCTTTACTGAGCTGTTAAGAAATGAATGACACTTCTAAAGCTGCAGCTCTAATGGATCTAATCAATTAATCTTCTTTGCTTTGCTCCAATGGGCCTAATCAATTAATCTCCTCTGCTTCTTTCTTACGACATATTTTATGAGTACTCAAGGTTTGTTATATTATGCCTAAATAAAATATGATGTACTGCAGAGGAATTGAGCTCTCTCTCTCCCTGTCTCTCTCTGTTTCTCTCTCTCTCTCTCTCTCTCTCTGTCTCTCTGTTTCTCTCTCTCCATATCACTCTCTCTCTGTCTCTCTGTTTCTCTCTCTCCCTGTCTCTCTCTCTCTGTCTCTCTGTTTCTCTCTCTCCCTGTCTCTCTCTCTCTGTCTCTCTGTTTCTCTCTCTCCCTGTCTCTTTCTCTCTCTCTCTCTCTCTCTCTCTCTGTCTGTCTCTCTCTGTCTCTCTCTCTCTCTCTCTCACTATTTAGCTCTGTCTCTCTCTGTCTCTCTCTCTTGATTTGTCTCAGCCTCTCTCTCCGTTTGTCTCTCAGTTTTTCTATTTCACTCTTGATTTGTTTTATTGAAATGTCATAGATAAATAAAGTATTTGATGCTTGTCAACACTCCCAACAATAAATTGCCTTTCTTTGTAGATAAAAAACATAAAATGATTGATAGATAGTAAGGTGTGTATTCTACCTGCAGATCATCGCCATAGTGGATTGATATCAGATGTAACTCTGTCTATTAGTGTGTTAAACCTTCACTTTAAACATCGCTACTATTGGGTGAACGGTTTGATGCAAGGTGATCTTACACTTTTTCCCAGTAGCTTTGGTGCATTTTTTAGATCAGGTGTGCAAATCTTGAAACTTCTTGTACAAATTCCACATCATCTAGTCACTTGTTCACATCAGTTAAGCAATTCCTTGTTCTTTTGGACATATTGCAATTGATTATGTACAAGTGTCAGCTGTTTGTACATTTTCAATTGCTCATGTCATGTTGATCAAAATACAGTAGATGGTTCTCTGTGGAATAGTCTTACCTCTCAAAACATCTAGACATTAGTACCTTGCTCAAGTCATTATATGCAAAATGTTTAAACTATTTATCATAAACTGGCAAGCTTATTTTTACACTTCTATGAGACCTTTTGTAAAAAAAGCTTGATTTGATGAATCATGCAGATGAATTCTGACCACCTGTAAGGATGCAATATGTCTACATTTGTGTCACTCGTTCTTACTAAAACAAATTCTCCTGTGTGTTCTGGGTTACAGCGTATAATGGAGTTGGAATCAAGTAAAACCTTTCACAACTGTGTATACGTGGATGAGGCTGGCTCTCATCCCTGAAAATGAGAGGGGTCTGTTTGGAGAGAATTTGCCAAAGTACATGGTCATTTGTGAAAATGTGAGTTTCCATCGATCAAACATTGTAAGGCAGTGGTTTGTGTCCCTCCACTAGAACTGTGTTGCGTGCAAAGTTGCCTTAGTGGTGTTTTCTGTGTTTTTTCAAGAAATAGTTTTTTCTCTTTGTGCCCCTTGGTTTTTTATTGTGATGTAAAATATTTAGTATTTCTTTATACAGTAGCACTAGTAAAAGCTGTGAAAAACCAAATCCTGTCTCTTTCAATCAATATTTGAACCCACACTAATATGTAAATTAGTACTGTTGAACTTGATATATGTAGAAGTGCAGCCTTGTGCATTTTCAATACAGTAACTGTCATACAAACTGTAGCCTAACTTTACATGAAGTAATACAGACAATGTACACAGTTACAAAGACAACATGACTAAACATTTTGACCACCTTGTTCGTGAACGGTGACACAATAACTTTTCCTTTTGAAGGCACTGGTATGTTCATTGACATTAATATTTGCTTTTGAGAGTTGTACAAAGGATTTTGGGTACATTTCTAGCTTTTGCAACATATCTATTGTGTTTTGCTGTTTGTACTAAGTGTTTTGAGAAATGCACATACTATTTTGCACAAGTGACGTACAATGTGAAAAACGCACCAAATCGTCTGGGAAAAACTGTAATCTTAATCGCTCCATACATTTCTCTTATAAATGCCTTAATTATGTTCATCTGTTGCTAAGGTTACAGTTATGTGTTTATTTGCAGTCTATGGTCTTGAGTGGTTAGCTGTTGTTGTTTTCTAAATGAAAGAAACCCCACGTCGGCCAGAAGTTTCAAACCGGTTCTTATGGAGCTGGATTAACAGAC
>CM055733.1:25144661-25219661 GCA_029465975.1 Dallia pectoralis
CATAGATAAATAAAGTATTTGATGCTTGTCAACACTCCCAACAATAAATTGCCTTTCTTTGTAGATAAAAAACATAAAATGATTGATAGATAGTAAGGTGTGTATTCTACCTGCAGATCATCGCCATAGTGGATTGATATCAGATGTAACTCTGTCTATTAGTGTGTTAAACCTTCACTTTAAACATCGCTACTATTGGGTGAACGGTTTGATGCAAGGTGATCTTACACTTTTTCCCAGTAGCTTTGGTGCATTTTTTAGATCAGGTGTGCAAATCTTGAAACTTCTTGTACAAATTCCACATCATCTAGTCACTTGTTCACATCAGTTAAGCAATTCCTTGTTCTTTTGGACATATTGCAATTGATTATGTACAAGTGTCAGCTGTTTGTACATTTTCAATTGCTCATGTCATGTTGATCAAAATACAGTAGATGGTTCTCTGTGGAATAGTCTTACCTCTCAAAACATCTAGACATTAGTACCTTGCTCAAGTCATTATATGCAAAATGTTTAAACTATTTATCATAAACTGGCAAGCTTATTTTTACACTTCTATGAGACCTTTTGTAAAAAAAGCTTGATTTGATGAATCATGCAGATGAATTCTGACCACCTGTAAGGATGCAATATGTCTACATTTGTGTCACTCGTTCTTACTAAAACAAATTCTCCTGTGTGTTCTGGGTTACAGCGTATAATGGAGTTGGAATCAAGTAAAACCTTTCACAACTGTGTATACGTGGATGAGGCTGGCTCTCATCCCTGAAAATGAGAGGGGTCTGTTTGGAGAGAATTTGCCAAAGTACATGGTCATTTGTGAAAATGTGAGTTTCCATCGATCAAACATTGTAAGGCAGTGGTTTGTGTCCCTCCACTAGAACTGTGTTGCGTGCAAAGTTGCCTTAGTGGTGTTTTCTGTGTTTTTTCAAGAAATAGTTTTTCTCTTTGTGCCCCTTGGTTATTTTATTGTGATGTAAAATATTTAGTATTTCTTTATACAGTAGCACTAGTAAAAGCTGTGAAAAACCAAATCCTGTCTCTTTCAATCAATATTTGAACCCACACTAATATGTAAATTAGTACTGTTGAACTTGATATATGTAGAAGTGCAGCCTTGTGCATTTTCAATACAGTAACTGTCATACAAACTGTAGCCTAACTTTACATGAAGTAATACAGACAATGTACACAGTTACAAAGACAACATGACTAAACATTTTGACCACCTTGTTCGTGAACGGTGACACAATAACTTTTCCTTTTGAAGGCACTGGTATGTTCATTGACATTAATATTTGCTTTTGAGAGTTGTACAAAGGATTTTGGGTACATTTCTAGCTTTTGCAACATATCTATTGTGTTTTGCTGTTTGTACTAAGTGTTTTGAGAAATGCACATACTATTTTGCACAAGTGACGTACAATGTGAAAAACGCACCAAATCGTCTGGGAAAAACTGTAATCTTAATCGCTCCATACATTTCTCTTATAAATGCCTTAATTATGTTCATCTGTTGCTAAGGTTACAGTTATGTGTTTATTTGCAGTCTATGGTCTTGAGTGGTTAGCTGTTGTTGTTTTCTAAATGAAAGAAACCCCCACGTCGGCCAGAAGTTTCAAACCGGTTCTTATGGAGCTGGATTAACAGACTCTCTCATCTAACTGGTTCTTATGGAGCTGGGTGAACAGACTCTCTCCTCTAACTGGTTCTTATGGAGCTGGGTGAACAGACTCTCTCCTCTAACCGGTTCTTATGGAGCTGGGTGAACAGACTCTCTCATCTAACCGGTTCTTATGGAGCTGGGTGAACAGACTCTCCTCTCTAACTGGTTCTTATGGAGCTGGGTGAACAGACTCTCTCCTCTAACAGGTTCTTATGGAGCTGGGTGAACAGACTCTCTCCTCTAACCGGTTCTTATGGAGCTGGGTGAACAGACTCTCTCCTCTCTAACTGGTTCTTATGGAGCTGGGTGAACAGACTCTCTCATCTAACTGGTTCTTATGGAGCTGGGTGAACAGACTCTCTCATCTAACCGGTTCTTATGGAGCTGGGTGAACAGACTCTCTCATCTAACCGGTTCTTATGGAGCTGGGTGAACAGACTCTCTCATCTAACTGGTTCTTATGGAGCTGGGTGAACAGACTCTCTCCTCTAACTGGTTCTTATGGAGCTGGGTGAACAGACTCTCTCATCTAACTGGTTCTTATGGAGCTGGGTGAACAGACTCTCTCCTCTAACAGGTTCTTATGGAGCTGGGTGAACAGACTCTCTCCTCTCTAACTGGTTCTTATGGAGCTGGGTGAACAGACTCTCTCATCTAACTGGTTCTTATGGAGCTGGGTGAACAGACTCTCTCATCTAACCGGTTCTTATGGAGCTGGGTGAACAGACTCTCTCATCTAACTGGTTCTTATGGAGCTGGGTGAACAGACTCTCTCCTCTCTAACTGGTTCTTATGGAGCTGGGTGAACAGACTCTCTCATCTAACAGGTTCTTATGGAGCTGGGTGAACAGACTCTCTCCTCTAACTGGTTCTTATGGAGCTGGGTGAACAGACTCTCTCATCTAACTGGTTCTTATGGAGCTGGGTGAACAGACTCTCTCCTCTCTAACTGGTTCTTATGGAGCTGGGTGAACAGACTCTCTCATCTAACCGGTTCTTATGGAGCTGGGTGAACAGACTCTCTCATCTAACCGGTTCTTATGGAGCTGGGTGAACAGACTCTCTCCTCTCTAACTGGTTCTTATGGAGCTGGGTGAACAGACTCTCTCATCTAACTGGTTCTTATGGAGCTGGGTGAACAGACTCTCTCCTCTAACTGGTCGTTATGGAGCTGGGTGAACAGACTCTCTCATCTAACTGGTTCTTATGGAGCTGGGTGAACAGACTCTCTCATCTAACCGGTTCTTATGGAGCTGGGTGAACAGACTCTCTCCTCTAACTGGTTCTTATGGAGCTGGGTGAACAGACTCTCTCATCTAACTGGTTCTTATGGAGCTGGGTGAACAGACTCTCTCATCTAACCGGTTCTTATGGAGCTGGGTGAACAGACTCTCTCCTCTAACCGGTTCTTATGGAGCTGGGTGAACAGACTCTCTCCTCTCTAACCGGTTCTTATGGAGCTGGGTGAACAGACTCTCTCATCTAACCGGTTCTTATGGAGCTGGGTGAACAGACTCTCTCCTCTAACCGGTTCTTATGGAGCTGGGTGAACAGACTCTCTCCTCTCTAACTGGTTCTTATGGAGCTGGGTGAACAGACTCTCTCATCTAACAGGTTCTTATGGAGCTGGGTGAACAGACTCTCTCCTCTCTAACAGGTTCTTATGGAGCTGGGTGAACAGACTCTCTCATCTAACTGGTTCTTATGGAGCTGGGTGAACAGACTCTCTCCTCTAACCGGTTCTTATGGAGCTGGGTGAACAGACTCTCTCCCCTAACAGGTTCTTATGGAGCTGGGTGAACAGACTCTCTCATCTAACTGGTTCTTATGGAGCTGGGTGAACAGACTCTCTCATCTAACTGGTTCTTATGGAGCTGGGTGAACAGACTCTCTCATCTAACCGGTTCTTATGGAGCTGGGTGAACAGACTCTCTCCTCTAACTGGTTCTTATGGAGCTGGGTGAACAGACTCTCTCATCTAACTGGTTCTTATGGAGCTGGGTGAACAGACTCTCTCATCTAACTGGTTCTTATGGAGCTGGGTGAACAGACTCTCTCCTCTCTAACTGGTTCTTATGGAGCTGGGTGAACAGACTCTCTCCTCTAACTGGTTCTTATGGAGCTGGGTGAACAGACTCTCTCCTCTCTAACTGGTTCTTATGGAGCTGGGTGAACAGACTCTCTCATCTAACCGGTTCTTATGGAGCTGGGTGAACAGACTCTCTCATCTAACCGGTTCTTATGGAGCTGGGTGAACAGACTCTCTCCTCTAACTGGTTCTTATGGAGCTGGGTGAACAGACTCTCTCATCTAACTGGTTCTTATGGAGCTGGGTGAACAGACTCTCTCATCTAACTGGTTCTTATGGAGCTGGGTGAACAGACTCTCTCATCTAACTGGTTCTTATGGAGCTGGGTGAACAGACTCTCTCCTCTAACTGGTTCTTATGGAGCTGGGTGAACAGACTCTCTCATCTAACTGGTTCTTATGGAGCTGGGTGAACAGACTCTCTCATCTAACTGGTTCTTATGGAGCTGGGTGAACAGACTCTCCTCTCTAACTGGTTCTTATGGAGCTGGGTGAACAGACTCTCTCATCTAACTGGTTCTTATGGAGCTGGGTGAACAGACTCTCTCCTCTCTAACTGGTTCTTATGGAGCTGGGTGAACAGACTCTCTCATCTAAATGGTTCTTATGGAGCTGGGTGAACAGAATCTCTCCTCTAACTGGTTCTTATGGAGCTGGGTGAACAGACTCTCTCATCTAACTGGTTCTTATGGAGCTGGGTGAACAGACTCTCTCATCTAACTGGTTCTTATGGAGCTGGGTGAACAGACTCTCTCATCTAACTGGTTCTTATGGAGCTGGGTGAACAGACTCTCTCATCTAACTAGTTCTTATGGAGCTGGGTGAACAGACTCTCTCATCTAACTGGTTCTTATGGAGCTGGGTGAACAGACTCTCTCATCTAACTGGTTCTTATGGAGCTGGGTGAACAGACTCTCTCCTCTAACAGGTTCTTATGGAGCTGGGTGAACAGACTCTCTCATCTAACAGGTTCTTATGGAGCTGGGTGAACAGACTCTCTCATCTAACTGGTTCTTATGGAGCTGGGTGAACAGACTCTCTCATCTAACCGGTTCTTATGGAGCTGGGTGAACAGACTCTCTCCTCTAACTGGTTCTTATGGAGCTGGGTGAACAGACTCTCTCATCTAACTGGTTCTTATGGAGCTGGGTGAACAGACTCTCTCATCTAACTGGTTCTTATGGAGCTGGATTAACAGACTCTCTCATCTAACTGGTTCTTATGGAGCTGGGTGAACAGACTCTCTCATCTAACTGGTTCTTATGGAGCTGGGTGAACAGACTCTCTCATCTAACCGGTTCTTATGGAGCTGGGTGAACAGACTCTCTCCTCTCTAACTGGTTCTTATGGAGCTGGGTGAACAGACTCTCTCATCTAACTGGTTCTTATGGAGCTGGGTGAACAGACTCTCTCATCTAACTGGTTCTTATGGAGCCGGGTGAACAGACTCTCTCCTCTAACTGGTTCTTATGGAGCTGGGTGAACAGACTCTCTCCTCTAACTGGTTCTTATGGAGCTGGGTGAACAGACTCTCTCATCTAACTGGTTCTTATGGAGCTGGGTGAACAGACTCTCTCATCTAACTGGTTCTTATGGAGCTGGGTGAACAGACTCTCTCCTCTAACTGGTTCTTATGGAGCTGGGTGAACAGACTCTCTCCTCTAACTGGTTCTTATGGAGCTGGGTGAACAGACTCTCTCCTCTAACTGGTTCTTATGGAGCTGGGTGAACAGACTCTCTCATCTAACTGGTTCTTATGGAGCTGGGTGAACAGACTCTCTCATCTAACTGGTTCTTATGGAGCTGGGTGAACAGACTCTCTCCTCTAACCGGTTCTTATGGAGCTGGGTGAACAGACTCTCTCCTCTAACTGGTTCTTATGGAGCTGGGTGAACAGACTCTCTCATCTAACCGGTTCTTATGGAGCTGGGTGAACAGACTCTCTCCTCTCTAACTGGTTCTTATGGAGCTGGGTGAACAGACTCTCTCATCTAACTGGTTCTTATGGAGCTGGGTGAACAGACTCTCTCATCTAACTGGTTCTTATGGAGCTGGGTGAACAGACTCTCCTCTCTAACTGGTTCTTATGGAGCTGGGTGAACAGACTCTCTCCTCTAACTGGTTCTTATGGAGCTGGGTGAACAGACTCTCTCCTCTAACCGGTTCTTATGGAGCTGGGTGAACAGACTCTCTCATCTAACTGGTTCTTATGGAGCTGGGTGAACAGACTCTCTCATCTAACTGGTTCTTATGGAGCTGGGTGAACAGACTCTCTCCTCTAACAGGTTCTTATGGAGCTGGGTGAACAGACTCTCTCCTCTCTAACTGGTTCTTATGGAGCTGGGTGAACAGACTCTCTCATCTAACCGGTTCTTATGGAGCTGGGTGAACAGACTCTCTCCTCTCTAACTGGTTCTTATGGAGCTGGGTGAACAGACTCTCTCCTCTAACAGGTTCTTATGGAGCTGGGTGAACAGACTCTCTCATCTAACCGGTTCTTATGGAGCTGGGTGAACAGACTCTCTCCTCTAACTGGTTCTTATGGAGCTGGGTGAACAGACTCTCTCATCTAACTGGTTCTTATGGAGCTGGGTGAACAGACTCTCTCATCTAACTGTTCTTATGGAGCTGGGTGAACAGACTCTCTCCTCTAACTGGTTCTTATGGAGCTGGGTGAACAGACTCTCTCATCTAACTGGTTCTTATGGAGCTGGGTGAACAGACTCTCTCATCTAACTGGTTCTTATGGAGCTGGGTGAACAGACTCTCTCCTCTAACTGGTTCTTATGGAGCTGGGTGAACAGACTCTCTCATCTAACTGGTTCTTATGGAGCTGGGTGAACAGACTCTCTCATCTAACTGGTTCTTATGGAGCTGGGTGAACAGACTCTCTCATCTAACCGGTTCTTATGGAGCTGGGTGAACAGACTCTCTCCTCTAACAGGTTCTTATGGAGCTGGGTGAACAGACTCTCTCATCTAACCGGTTCTTATGGAGCTGGGTGAACAGACTCTCTCCTCTAACAGGTTCTTATGGAGCTGGGTGAACAGACTCTCTCATCTAACTGGTTCTTATGGAGCTGGGTGAACAGACTCTCTCCTCTAACTGGTTCTTATGGAGCTGGGTGAACAGACTCTCTCCTCTCTAACTGGTTCTTATGGAGCTGGGTGAACAGACTCTCTCCTCTAACTGGTTCTTATGGAGCTGGGTGAACAGACTCTCTCCTCTCTAACTGGTTCTTATGGAGCTGGGTGAACAGACTCTCTCATCTAACCGGTTCTTATGGAGCTGGGTGAACAGACTCTCTCCTCTCTAACTGGTTCTTATGGAGCTGGGTGAACAGACTCTCTCATCTAACCGGTTCTTATGGAGCTGGGTGAACAGACTCTCTCCTCTCTAACTGGTTCTTATGGAGCTGGGTGAACAGACTCTCTCCTCTAACTGGTTCTTATGGAGCTGGGTGAACAGACTCTCTCCTCTCTAACTGGTTCTTATGGAGCTGGGTGAACAGACTCTCTCCTCTAACAGGTTCTTATGGAGCTGGGTGAACAGACTCTCTCCTCTAACAGGTTCTTATGGAGCTGGGTGAACAGACTCTCTCCTCTCTAACTGGTTCTTATGGAGCTGGGTGAACAGACTCTCTCATCTAACCGGTTCTTATGGAGCTGGGTGAACAGACTCTCTCATCTAACAGGTTCTTATGGAGCTGGGTGAACAGACTCTCTCATCTAACTGGTTCTTATGGAGCTGGGTGAACAGACTCTCTCATCTAACCGGTTCTTATGGAGCTGGGTGAACAGACTCTCTCATCTAACCGGTTCTTATGGAGCTGGGTGAACAGACTCTCTCATCTAACTGGTTCTTATGGAGCTGGGTGAACAGACTCTCTCATCTAACTGGTTCTTATGGAGCTGGGTGAACAGACTCTCTCATCTAACTGGTTCTTATGGAGCTGGGTGAACAGACTCTCTCCTCTAACAGGTTCTTATGGAGCTGGGTGAACAGACTCTCTCCTCTCTAACTGGTTCTTATGGAGCTGGGTGAACAGACTCTCTCCTCTCTAACTGGTTCTTATGGAGCTGGGTGAACAGACTCTCTCCTCTAACCGGTTCTTATGGAGCTGGGTGAACAGACTCTCTCCTCTAACTGGTTCTTATGGAGCTGGGTGAACAGACTCTCTCCTCTCTAACTGGTTCTTATGGAGCTGGGTGAACAGACTCTCTCCTCTAACAGGTTCTTATGGAGCTGGGTGAACAGACTCTCTCCTCTAACAGGTTCTTATGGAGCTGGGTGAACAGACTCTCTCCTCTCTAACTGGTTCTTATGGAGCTGGGTGAACAGACTCTCTCATCTAACCGGTTCTTATGGAGCTGGGTGAACAGACTCTCTCATCTAACAGGTTCTTATGGAGCTGGGTGAACAGACTCTCTCATCTAACTGGTTCTTATGGAGCTGGGTGAACAGACTCTCTCATCTAACCGGTTCTTATGGAGCTGGGTGAACAGACTCTCTCATCTAACCGGTTCTTATGGAGCTGGGTGAACAGACTCTCTCATCTAACTGGTTCTTATGGAGCTGGGTGAACAGACTCTCTCATCTAACTGGTTCTTATGGAGCTGGGTGAACAGACTCTCTCATCTAACTGGTTCTTATGGAGCTGGGTGAACAGACTCTCTCCTCTAACAGGTTCTTATGGAGCTGGGTGAACAGACTCTCTCCTCTCTAACTGGTTCTTATGGAGCTGGGTGAACAGACTCTCTCCTCTCTAACTGGTTCTTATGGAGCTGGGTGAACAGACTCTCTCCTCTAACCGGTTCTTATGGAGCTGGGTGAACAGACTCTCTCCTCTAACTGGTTCTTATGGAGCTGGGTGAACAGACTCTCTCATCTAACTGGTTCTTATGGAGCTGGGTGAACAGACTCTCTCCTCTAACCGGTTCTTATGGAGCTGGGTGAACAGACTCTCTCCTCTAACCGGTTCTTATGGAGCTGGGTGAACAGACTCTCTCCTCTAACTGGTTCTTATGGTGCTGGGTGAACAGACTCTCTCCTCTAACTGGTTCTTATGGAGCTGGGTGAACAGACTCTCTCATCTAACTGGTTCTTATGGAGCTGGGTGAACAGACTCTCTCATCTAACTGGTTCTTATGGAGCTGGGTGAACAGACTCTCTCCTCTCTAACTGGTTCTTATGGAGCTGGGTGAACAGACTCTCTCATCTAACTGGTTCTTATGGAGCTGGGTGAACAGACTCTCTCCTCTAACAGGTTCTTATGGAGCTGGGTGAACAGACTCTCTCCTCTAACTGATTCTTATGGAGCTGGGTGAACAGACTCTCTCCTCTCTAACTGGTTCTTATGGAGCTGGATTAACAGACTCTCTCATCTAACTGGTTCTTATGGAGCTGGGTGAACAGACTCTCTCATCTAACTGGTTCTTATGGAGCTGGATTAACAGACTCTCTCATCTAACTGGTTCTTATGGAGCTGGGTGAACAGACTCTCTCATCTAACTGGTTCTTATGGAGCTGGGTGAACAGACTCTCTCATCTAACTGGTTCTTATGGAGCTGGGTGAACAGACTCTCTCCTCTAACAGGTTCTTATGGAGCTGGGTGAACAGACTCTCTCATCTAACTGGTTCTTATGGAGCTGGGTGAACAGACTCTCTCATCTAACCGGTTCTTATGGAGCTGGGTGAACAGACTCTCCTCTCTAACTGGTTCTTATGGAGCTGGGTGAACAGACTCTCTCCTCTAACAGGTTCTTATGGAGCTGGGTGAACAGACTCTCTCCTCTAACAGGTTCTTATGGAGCTGGGTGAACAGACTCTCTCATCTAACTGGTTCTTATGGAGCTGGGTGAACAGACTCTCTCATCTAACCGGTTCTTATGGAGCTGGGTGAACAGACTCTCTCCTCTAACTGGTTCTTATGGAGCTGGGTGAACAGACTCTCTCATCTAACAGGTTCTTATGGAGCTGGGTGAACAGACTCTCTCATCTAACTGGTTCTTATGGAGCTGGGTGAACAGACTCTCTCATCTAACCGGTTCTTATGGAGCTGGGTGAACAGACTCTCTCCTCTAACAGGTTCTTATGGACTCTCTCATCTAACAGGTTCTTATGGAGCTGGGTGAACAGACTCTCTCCCCAGTACTCCTGACTCCTCCTCTGTACTCCTGACTCCTCCCCTGTACTCCTGACACCTCCCATGTACTCCTGACACCTCCCCAGTACTCCTGACTTCTCCGCTGTACTCCTGACTCCTCCTCTGTACTCCTGACACCTCCCCAGTAGTCCTGACTCCTCCTCTGTACTCCTGACTCCTCCCCAGTACTCCTGACTGCTCCCCAGTACTCCTGACTCCTCCCCTGTACTCCTGACTCCTCCCCTGTACTCCTGACTCCTCCCCTGTACTCCTGACTCCTCCTCTGTACTCCTGACTCCTCCTCTGTACTCCTGACTCCTCCCCTGTACTCCTGACTCCTCCCCTGTACTCCTGACTCCTCCCCTGTACTCCTGACTCCTCCTCTGTACTCCTGACACCTCCTCCCATGTACTCCTGACTCCTCCCCTGTACTCCTGACTCCTCCGCTGTACTCCTGACACCTCCCATGTACTCCTGACTCCTCCCCAGTACTCCTGACTCCTCCACTGTACTCATGACTCCTCCCCAGTACTCCTGACTCCTCCTCTGTACTCCTGACACCTCCTCTGTACTCCTGACTCCTCCCATGTACTCCTGACTCCTCCCCTGTACTCCTGACACCTCCCCAATACTCCTGACTCCTCCCCAGTACTCCTGACACCTCCCCTGTACTCCTGACTCCTCCTCTGTACTCCTGACTCCTCATATGTACTCTTGACACCTCCCCAGTACTCCTGACACCTCTTAATGATAGTTCCCCGTGGGCCGACAGGAGGAGACATTCAAGTACCCAGAACATGTCCCCAGGGTTCACCTTTTAAAATTTTTGGATGTTTTTATCTTTTGGAGGGAAACAAATTGAAGGCAAACAGGGGGGTTGTGTAGCACTGCAGAGAGGTACTTAGGAGCAAATCAATCGGTTCTCCACCCCTCCCTTACTCCTCCACTTCTCGCTTCTCCACCTCTTTCTCCACTCTTCCCTTCTCCTTTCCCCTAACCCAGTCTCTAAACAGAAATGCATACTGTATTAACTAGAAGATTGTTTTAGCCCGCCAAAGAAACAAATACTTAGAACTGCTCTCACTCTCCATTTCTCTCTCGTTCTTTGTCTCTCTCCTTCGTTAAATGTATCTGTTTCACGTTTATTCTTTCTTTTTCCATCTCTTTTTTTGTCTCTTTTGTCCACTCCATTAGACTCCCTCCCTCTCTCTTTCTCTCTCCCTCTCTCTCTCTCTCTCACACTCACATTCTCTTCCTCTATCTTTCTCTCATTCTCCCCATCTCTCTGCATGCTGGGAGTGTGGGTGCATGCTGGGAGTTTGGTGTGCGAGTGTTTGTGTGTGTTGAGACGCCTTGCTTTTTTGTGATATTGCAGGGTAGATCACTGTGGGTGGTTGTCATGTCGTTTAGGCGACAGGTTTTTATGTTTCTTGATTCTCCTGAACAGACTTTGGAGTTGTCATTCAAAGTGAAACATAAAGGTCGGCTGTATGTGGCGTATGCTAGTACAGGCAGCCAACAGTGTTTATAATGTGGGATGTCGGACATAAACGCCAGGTTTGCCAGCATGCTGAGAAGTGACCCTGTGGTGCCCGGGCAGGTTAACATAGCTCGTCATATGTGTTCTACTATATAGGGAACACAATGCATTCTGGTACGTGGCCTTTCAGCCTCTAGGGAACTTCTGGATCACCTTATTGGACTGAGGTTGTCTGTGAGGTTGTCACTCTGTGAGGTTCTGTCACATAAATCACAGCCTCTAAACAAGCCCTGTTGTAACAGGACAGCTACCTGATTGGTTGGATGAGAGGAGAAGGAGTGGTCCTTCTGCTTTACACAGTAATTTGATCAAATAAAAATGTGCCTGTGTTCTCCAACCTCTGTCTGTTCTCGACCACATAGAAACAAATCACCCCAGACAGCATTAATCAAAGGTAGGGGAGGTCAGCTTAGCTGTTTGTCCACACAGCTTCACAGGAATTCCTGATAAAACCAGAGAAATCAATCATCTACAGTTCAGTTTTCCTGAACTGGTGGATGTTTGAATGGGGGAGGGGCAATAAAACATGCATTAAAAAAACACAGAAGACAACAGCTAAACAACCTCTCAGTCTCAGTTAGCTTAGCGCTAATGTCTAGAGACTTTTGCTACACTGGTTGAACATAAAGGACTAGAAATGTCTTTTTTTCTAAAGAAAATCAAATTTTTGTTCCTTTCGAATGAAAACTAATAGATCAGAAACAGTGTGGAAAATGTTCATGTTTTAAATGTTTTTTTGTAGCTGGAAACCGTCGATTTTCAATGGAATATCTACACATGTGTACAGAGGCCCATTATCATATCTACATATGTGTACAGAGGCCCATTATCATATCTATATATGTATACAGAGGGCAATTATCATATCTACATATGTATACAGAGGCCCATTATCATATCTATATATGTATACAGAGGGCCATTATCATATCTACATATGTATACAGAGGCCCATTATCATATCTATATATGTATACAGAGGGCCATTATCATATCTACATATGTGTACAGAGGCCCATTATCATATCTACATATGTGTACAGAGGCCCATTATCATATATACATATGTGTACAGAGGCCCATTATCATATCTACATATGTGTAAAGAGGCCCATTATAATATCTACATATGTGTACAGAGGCCCATTATCATATCTACATATGTGTAAAGAGGCCCATTATCATATCTACATATGTGTACAGAGGCCCATTATCATATCTACACATGTGTACAGAGGCCCATTATCATATCTACATATGTGTACAGAGGCCCATTATCATATCTATATATGTATACAGAGGGCAATTATCATATCTACATATGTATACAGAGGCCCATTATCATATCTATATATGTATACAGAGGGCCATTATCATATCTACATATGTGTACAGAGGCCCATTATCATATCTACATATGTGTACAGAGGCCCATTATCATATATACATATGTGTACAGAGGCCCATTATCATATCTACATATGTGTAAAGAGGCCCATTATAATATCTACATATGTGTACAGAGGCCCATTATCATATCTACATATGTGTAAAGAGGCCCATTATCATATCTACATATGTGTACAGAGGCCCATTATCATATCTACATATGTGTAAAGAGGCCCATTATAATATCTACATATGTGTACAGAGGCCCATTATCATATCTACATATGTGTAAAGAGGCCCATTATAATATCTACATATGTGTACAGAGGCCCATTATCATATCTACATATGTGTAAAGAGGCCCATTATCATATCTACATATGTGTACAGAGGCCCATTATCATATCTACATGTGTGTACAGAGGCCCATTATCATATCTACATATGTGTAAAGAGGCCCATTATAATATCTACATATGTGTACAGAGGCCCATTATCATATCTATATATGTGCACAGAGGCCCATTATCATATCTACATATGTGTACAGAGGCCCATTATCATATCTACATATGTGTAAAGAGGCCAATTATCATATCTACATATGTGTACAGAGGCCCATTATAATATCTACATATGTGTACAGAGGCCCATTATCATATCTACATATGTGTACAGAGGCCAATTATCATATCTACATATGTGTACAGAGGCGCATTATCATATCTACATATGTGTACAGAGGTCCATTATCATATCTACATATGTGTACAGAGGCCCATTATCATATCTACATATGTGTACAGAGGCGCATTATCATATCTACATATGTGTACAGAGGCCCATTATCATATCTACATGTGTGTACAGAGGTCCATTATCATATCTACATGTGTGTACAGAGGTCCATTATCATATATTCATTTTGTCCACAGAGGCCCATTATAATATCTACATATGTGTAAAGAGGCCCATTATCATATCTGCATATGTGTAAAGAGGCCCATTATCATATCTACATATGTGTACAGAGGTCCATTATCATATCTACATATGTGTTCAGAGGCCCATTATCATATCTATATATGTGCACAGAGGCCCATTATCATATCTACATATGTGTACAGAGACCCATTATCATATCTACATATGTGTACAGAGGCCCATTATCATATCTACATATGTGTAAAGAGGCCCATTATCATATCTACATATGTCTACAGAGGCCCATTATCATATCTATATATGTATACAGAGGCCCATTATCATATCTACATGTGTGTACAGAGGCCCATTATCAAATCTACATGTGTGTACAGAGGTCCATTATCATATCTACATATGTGTACAGAGGCCCATTATCATATCTACATATGTGTACAGAGGCCCATTATCATATCTACATATGTGTACAGAGGTCCATTATCATATCTACATATGTGTACAGAGACCCATTATCATATCTACATATGTGTAAAGAGGCCCATTATCATATCTACATATGTGTAAAGAGGCCCATTATCATATCTACATATGTCTACAGAGGCCCATTATCATGTCTATATATGTGTACAGAGGCCCATTATCATATCTATACATGTGTACAGAGGCCCATTATCATATCTACATATGTGTACAGAGGCCCATTATCATATCTACATGTGTGTACAGAGGTCCATTATCATATCTACATATGTGTACAGAGGCCCATTATCATATCTACATATGTCTACAGAGGCCCATTATCATATCTATACATGTGTACAGAGGACCATTATCATATCTACATATGTGTACAGAGGCCCATTATAATATCTACATATGTGTACAGAGGCCCATTATCATATCTATACATGTGTACAGAGGCCCATTATCATATCTATACATGTGTACAGAGGCCCATTATCATATCTACATGTGTGTACAGCCTACACACACCTGGGCCACACCTCCACTCACCTGGACCACACCCACACATACATTGACCACACCCCCAATCACCTGGGCCACACCTCCACTCACCGGGGCCACACATCTTTGCCACCAAGCTCCATGCTTTCTTTTTTCATTGTCTCTCCTCTCCAAGACACAACACTCTCCCCCTCTCTCCTCCCCCTACCCTCTCACAGATTCACTGTCTCTCCCCCTCTCTCCTCTCCTAGATTCAAACTCTCCTCCCTCTCCCATCTCTCCTCCCCCTCCTCCCCCCACCCCTCCCCCTCCTCTCCCCCACCCCTCCCCCTCCTCTCCTAAGTTCAACACTCCTCCCTCTCCCCTCTCTCACTCCTCTCCTCCCTCTCCTCTCCCCCACCCCTCCCCCTCTCTCTCCTCTCCCCCACCCCTCCCCCTCTCTCTCCTCTCCCCCACCCCTCCCCCTCTCTCCTCTCCTAAATTCAACTCTCCTCTCTCCTGCGTTACTGATATATTCCAGTCATCCTGCATTGATTTCTTCTCAGTTTGAGATAAAATGACCAAGACAAGTGGTGATTGGCTGCCACTGTGCACTTGACTTTGGGCTTAATTGACAATGACATTTCAGTAAAAGACGCCTTGACGACTCTCATACACTCCAGCAAAGCGACAAACAAGGTATTAATTGAATACAGAGCGGATTATTAATACAATTAAAACAAAAGCGAAGAAAAAGTAAAAAACAAGAGAAGAACAAAAGCACAGCATTGAAACACTAGAGGATCAGGTTAACGCACGTATAATCATCAATAAGACCAGAACTATTAAGCCATTCTGGGAACAGGAAGGTGAAACTGTTGGTTAATGACTGCTTCAGAAATAATGGTTTTATAAAGGAGAGGATAGAGGAAAGATCTCAGACCTCCAGGACGTTCTGTGTGTTCCAGTTTGCCAGTTACTTCTGACCTCGTCTCCGCCCAATGTGCTCTGGTCATGGAATTGCAATTCACATTAACTTGTGTCCCCAGGAGATGCTGCTGTATTGATGTTTGTCTCTGCTGCTTGTGTTTTCACCATGAAAAAGCTGCCAAAACTACTACTGCTGAGAATTACATTTGGGCATTTAATACCCCGCTGTTGGGTGTTGGTCTTGACTGAGTTTTAGGGTTCTGCCCAGAACCATGTTATGGTTCTATAGGTAACAGACAAATTATTCACCTGCTCAGAGTCAGAACCATGTTATGGTTCTATTGGTAACAGACAAATTATTCACCTGCTCAGAGTCAGAACCATGTTATGGTTCTATTGGTAACAGACAAATTATTCACTTCCATTTTTTCAACAGCTACATACGGTTTAGGTTGCTGTCTTGATCAGAGTAGGTTTCTTTCCTGAAGGTTATTCTGTGAATCCCATTATCTCTTTTCAAGGTCATCTCATTGAAGTCTACAATGACACAGATCCCTAAACATGCAATGCTCAAATGTTCTGGCTGAGAACATAATTAGATCTTTGGTGAAATGAAATAACCGTGGTTCCCTGAGGCTACAGTCTGTTAGCCCACGTACATTTGGACCTGAGCAGATATGAAATCACTCATTGAAAATACAGTACAGCATGTTTTGTCCATTGTCTTTAGATGTGGTGCTGTCCAACCTAAATGGGTCTCCCAATCGTGCGCTACGTTCTGATGAGTGCTCCATGTTGTCAAAGCCTTTCACTTTCAAACCTGGTGACACATTCACAGTTCTGGTCCAGATGACACATTCACAGTTCTGGTCCAGATGACACATTCACAGTTCTGGTCCAGATGACACATTCATAGTTCTGGTCCAGATGACACATTCACAGTTCTTGTCCAGATGACACATTCAGAGTTCTGGTCCAGATGACACATTCACAGTTCTGGTCCAGATGACACATTCACAGTTCTGGTCCAGATGACACATTCACAGTTCTGGTCCAGATGACACATTCACAGTTCTTGTCCAGATGACACATTCACAGTTCTGGTCCAGATGACACATTCACAGTTCTGGTCCAGATGACGTTGTGGGTCATGTGTCACACTGAACGTTTCTGTTTCCCACATGTCTGGTTTACCTGTTTGCGTAGGACTCAGCTCTTAACAACATTCTTCATCTGGCCATGTAAAGAACTCTGTACTTTAATTCCTCAGGTCGTTTGTCTTCTGCTGAAATCTCAGTCACATTTTCAAAGTAAGAACCATATTGATGATGAAGAATAATGTGTAGTGGAGCTTGTCTGGTCAGGGTACATAAATCTGTCTCTGCGTAAGGTGTCTTGTAATTGTTTTCACATTATCAACTGAACATTTTATAAGGTTGTCACTGCAGATAGGGTGAAATACACAACTACCCAGGTGTCTAAACTGCTGACAGGTCAACGGTTATGTTTAGCTCGTGACCAAATCTGTGACCCAAACTAGAGTGACGGAACAAGGTGGACAGAATCCAGTGGAACAAGGAAGATGGCATCTGCAAAACCCAGAATCAGGGTGGCATAACGTTATATGCAAAGAAGCCCACAAGCCCCCCCCCCCCGTTGGCAGGAAACAGGAAGATGGAATGGAGGGAAGATGGTCTGCTTTTTCCACAGTGAATGAGTGCATTAATCAGCACCTTCATATCTCCTCCGTCTCCTCCTGTTTTCTGACTCCTCATCCTCCACTCTCTTTCTCTCCATTTATCCCCCCATCTCTCCAGGCCAGGGGACTCATTCATCACTTTGGGTACCTAACAGGGACGTCTAAACAACGTTTTTACTTTTGTTACGTGACCTGCATGTGGATTATTTAAAAAATACCCTATATAGTCTTATGTAAGTCAATATAAAATAATTCAAATGTGTGACTGTTGCTATAGAGATCGCCCATGCATAGCTTAAATTTGGTCTCTGTTGCCTATTTGATCTCTCTCTCTGTTGCCTATTTGGTCTCTCTCTCTGTTGCCTATTTGGTCTCTCTCTCTGTTGCCTATTTGGTCTCTCTCTCTGTTGCCTATTTGGTCTCTCTCTCTGTTGCCTATTTGGTCTCTCTCTGTTGCCTATTTGGTCTCTCTCTGTTGCCTGTTTGGTCTCTCTCTGTTGCCTATTTGGTCTCTCTCTGTTGCCTGTTTGGTCTCTCTCTGTTGCCTATTTGGTCTCTCTCTGTTGCCTGTTTGGTCTCTCTCTGTTGCCTATTTGGTCTCTCTCTGTTGCCTGTTTGGTCTCTCTCTCTGTTGCCTATTTGGTCTCTCTCTGCTGCGTATTTGGTCTCTCTCTGTTGCCTATTTGGTCTCTCTCTGTTGCCTATTTGGTCTCTCTCTCTGTTGCCTATTTGGTCTCTCTCTGTTGCCTATTTGATCTCTCTCTGTTGCCTATTTGGTCTCTCTCTGTTGCGTATTTGGTCTCTCTCTGTTGCCTATTTGGTCTCTCTTTGTTGCCTATTTGGTCTCTCTCTGTTGCCTGTTTGGTCTCTCTCTCTGTTGCCTATTTGGTCTCTCTCTGTCAGTGTTGGGAAAGTTCACTTTCTACATGAACTAGTTCAAAGTTCAGTTCACACATTTTAAAATGAACTAGTTCAGTTCATAGTTCATAGTTCAAATTTTGAACTAGTTCATTTATAGTTCTTTTTTCCATATTATTGCCAGAGCCCATATAGAACCACAGACACGAAGAACAAGAAATATTAACATCATGATTATCATGGCAAAAATGATCACAGTAATATCTATTAATGCAATTGTGAGCTGAGGCAATCACTGAAATAATTGGACATGTTTATATTGAAAATCAGAACTATAATAATATCACCAATAACTATTGATTGAGACTGGGTATTTACTGTAATTATTATATTGTAATATAATAATTGTTTATTCCTACCTGAATATTAGACCACAGATGCTGAGGAGCCTCTCTACTGGAGCGCTTGAGGGCAGGGCAGTGTTGTGTTTTATGGGGTTAACAGTGTTGTGGGTTTAACAGTGTTGTGTTTTATGGGGTTAACAGTGTTGTGGGTTTAACAGTGTTGTGTTTTATGGGGTTAACAGTGTTGTGGGTTTAACAGTGTCTGTACCTTCTTTCTTGATGGCACGTTTTTGGATGGCTGCAACCGTTTAATTAAGTTAACGAAAGCTGGGCCTTCCACTTTACTCAAAGGCTGCAGGTCTCCGACAATATACTGCACCACCAGGTTGTCCAATATACTGCACCACCAGGTTGTCCAATATACTGCACCACCAGGTTGTCCAATATACTGCACCACCAGGTTGTCCAATATACTGCACCACCAGGTTGTCCAATATACTGCACCACCAGGTTGTCCAATATACTGCACCACCAGGTTGTCCAATATACTGCACCACCAGGTTGTCCAATATACTGCACCACCAGGTTGTCCAATATACTGCACCACCAGGTTGGTCAATATACTGCACCACCAGGTTGTCCAATATACTGCACCACCAGGTTGTCCAATATACTGCACCACCAGGTTGTCCAATATACTGCACCACCAGGTTGTCCAATATACTGCACCACCAGGTTGTCCAATATACTGCACCACCAGGTTGTCCAATATACTGCACCACCAGGTTGTCAATATACTGCACCACCAGGTTGTCCAATATACTGCACCACCAGGTTGTCCAATATACTGCACCACCAGGTTGTCCAATATACTGCACCACCAGGTTGTCCAATATACTGCACCACCAGGTTGTCCAATATACTGCACCACCAGGTTGTCCAATATACTGCACCACCAGGTTGTCCAGCTGCGGCTGGGAGATGACAACGGAGCCGCTACTGTAGACAGTTATCGGGATCTGGGTTGATTGGGTCGAGGATCTGTCTTTGGTTTTTGTCGTTGATTGTACTTTAATTCAATATGCCGTTTCAGGTTGCTTTGGATGATATTGATGTGCGATATTGATGATTTTATTTTTAAAACCTGGCGGGCAAAGTTTGCACAAAAACGTCTGATTTTGCCCATCCTCACCGACCTTGTCATAAAACTCATTAACAGTACAATTCGACGCCTCCTTGCTCCTTTGTCGCTCATAGATACTTTTGGTTTTTATTTTAATGATGTTGCGGCGCTGCGACACTAGTGGCTGATGTTGCCAGATTGGGTGTTTTTTCCGATACATATTAATATCGGTAGTTGCCGGGTTTGCGCAAAGAAGGCACTATAGAAATCTGGCATCATATTAAACGAGGGTAAACTAAGAGAACGTGCCGTTCAAAGACACCAGAATGAACGAGTTCACAGGAACGTTCATCAGCCAGTAAAGCAGTACGTTCAGTTCACGTTCGCCCAAAATATGAACGCGTTCATGAACTATCGTTCAATGAACGCGTTCAGGCACAACACTGCTCTCTGTTGCCTATTTGGTCTCTCTCTGTTGCTTATTTGGTCTCTCTCTGTTGCCTGTTTGGTCTCTCTCTCTGTTGCCTATTTGGTCTCTCTCTGTTGCCTGTTTGGTCTCTCTCTGTTGCCTATTTGGTCTCTCTCTGTTACCTGTTTGGTCTCTCTCTCCGTTGCCTATTTGGTCTCTCTTGCCTATTTGGTCTCTCTCTGTTGCCTGTTTGGTCTCTCTCTCTGTTGCCTATTTGGTCTCTCTCTGTTGCCTGTTTGGTCTCTCTCTCTCTCTCTGTTGCCTATTTGGTCTCTCCGTTGCCTGTTTGGTCTCTCTCTCTGTTGCTTATTTGGTCTCTCTCTGTTGCCTGTTTGGTCTCTCTCTCTGTTGCCTGTTTGGTCTCTCTCTCTGTTGCCTATTTGGTCTCTCTCTGTTGCCTATTTGGTCTCTCTCCGTTGCCTATTTGGTCTCTCTCCGTTGCCTATTTGGTCTCCCTCTCCAATGCCTATTTGGTCTCTCTCTGTTGCCTGTTTGGTCTCTCTCTCTCTCTGTTGCCCATTTGGTCTCTCTCTCTGTTGCCTATTTGGTCTCTCTCTGTTGCCTGTTTGGTCTCTCTCTCTGTTGCCTATTTGGTCTCTCTCCGTTGCCTATTTGGTCTCTCTCTGTTGCGACTTCTCTCCCTCTCACCTCTCCAGGTGGTGATGTTCTATCTCCTTCCTGCCACTCAGGGCTATTTCTTTCTGAAGGTGTGAAATGCAGATGTCCTTGTGCTCTTCTGTTGTTGGTGTTATTTAAATATTTCAAGAGAAAACACATTTGATATGTAAAGTCAACTTTACAGTATAATAAAGAGGGTAGACAGTACAAAGAAACTGCTGATATGCACTCCATGGACCTTCTGCTGTGTCTAGCGCATCTTTAGCAGATATGTGAGGATGGAGTGAAGTCAATGACTGCTTAAGACACGTTAACACTCAGCATATCAGGCGTGTAATCGCATGAATTTAACCAACCGCAACAGAAGCAGCACAAAGGTTTCATTTCAAAGGTCTTTTCTGTAAAGAATCTCTGCTGCACTAAAATTGATTCAATCACTATAATACATTTTACAATAAGGCCTTGAGGTAACAAAACGCGTAAAAAGTTTAAAAGTTAACATGAGTACAAAAATACAACAATGTAGATTATAGCACCACATTATAATGATTGTACAATGCTGTCTGATATTTCAAAGATTAAAGACATAAGAGATTCATCATCTTGGACAAATCTCTGTACTTGTCAATCAAAGAGAATGACCTCATCAGAACAGCACTAAACTCATTTTATAGACAGTACATTCATGCTGTTCTCTGCAGACCTGTGACCTCTGCGGATCACCAGAGACAAAAATAAGAAAAAAGATTAGAAAAAAATATTAACAATTGACATTTTTGTAGAGACCAGAGGTCAATAATCTTTTCTCCAGAAGAGACAAAAACACTTGATTGGATAAAATGACCAGAGACCGGAGTGGACTGGACACACCAGCTGCCGGGTGAAGATGGAGCCAAAAATCAACCCACTCGTCACGACCAGCTCAGTCACAAATTACGACCAGCTCAGTCCCATATTACGACCAGCTCAGTCACAAATTACGACCAGCTCAGTCCCATATTACGACCAGCTCAGTCACATATTACGACCAGCTCAGTCTCTCATCACGACCAGCTCTGTCTTTCATCACGACCAGCTCAGTCACTCGTCACGACCAGCTCAGTCTCTCATCACGACCAGCTCAGTCACTCATCACGACCAGCTCAGTCTCTCATCACGACCAGCTCAGTCTCTCATCACGACCAGCTCAGTCTCTCATCACGACCAGCTCAGTCACTCATCACGACCAGCTCAGTCGCTCATCACGACCAGCTCAGTCTCTCATCACGACCAGCTCAGTCTCTCATCACGACCAGCTCTGTCTCTCATCACGACCAGCTCTGTCTCTCATCACGACCAGCTCAGTCTCTCATCACGACCAGCTCAGTCACATATTACGACCAGCTCAGTCTCTCATCACGACCAGCTCAGTCTCTCATCACGACCAGCTCTGTCTCTCATCACGACCAGCTCAGTCTCTCATCACGACCAGCTCAGTCTCTCATCACGACCAGCTCAGTCACTCATCACGACCAGCTCAGTCTCTCATCACGACCAGCTCAGTCTCTCATCACGACCAGCTCAGTCTCTCATCACGACCAGCTCAGTCACTCGTCACGACCAGCTCAGTCTCTCATCACGACCAGCTCTGTCTCTCATCACGACCAGCTCTGTCTCTCATCACGACCAGCTCAGTCTCTCATCACGACCAGCTCAGTCACATATTACGACCAGATCAGTCACTCGTCATGACCAGCTCAGTCTCTCATCACGACCAGCTCTGTCTCTCATCACGACCAGCTCAGTCACTCATCACGACCAGCTCAGTCTCTCATCACGACCAGCTCAGTCACTCGTCACGACCAGCTCAGTCTCTCATCACGACCAGCTCTGTCTCTCATCACGACCAGCTCAGTCACAACCAACTCAGTCTCTCATCACGACCAGCTCAGTCACTCATCACGACCAGCTCAGTCACTTGTTACAACAACCTCTGTGACAACCTCTGTGTTTAAGTGTTTCCCAGGAGGATAAGGAAGTGTAAGATGGATTACCTTTAGAAATCCATCTTCAAGTCCTGCTATTGGCCAGCCCATGAAGCTACCACAGCAGTGACATTGTGTGAGTCCTAAATAGAACCCTATTGTCTTTATTTTTACTACAGGATAATAGGGAATTGGCTTTTGGTACAATCATATTGTCACCGTGAGATGTTATAGAACAGCCTGTTGCAACAGTGAATTTGTAAAACAGTAAATATTTAATGGTGAGCGGTCATCCAGATGCTTATGTTATTTCTCCATTGGAGCTTTCGGCAACGCCAGTCAGTGGTTATGTTAAATAAACCAAACACACACCCTGACACACACCCGTATTGGCTTATAGCTCCCTTGTCTTATAGCTTTATAAGACTTTCCCCCTGGCACAGATCAGTGTTTAGTTCACTGCTTGGGACTGAACAGTACTCTATTATAATGCTAATTCTTTTTCTTCCTCCGGGGCCAAGCTGGTCTCCTGTATAAGACAAATCACACAGAAATGTGTCAACCTGCTTATATTAAAGTAATACAGCATTACAGTAGATTGAGGCAATATTGGGAGGTCTGCTGCGTGGCTGTAGAAGGTTAGCAAATGGTTCTCAGTTCTGTGTTAGCTTCACTCCTGCCTGCTGGCACAAACCGTAAGAAAAGAAAGACTAGAATAAAACATGATGTTCTAATGAAACTATGATAAAGTGGTGCTACACTGACATAGGTTTGAGGTAAGTGTTAAATAAACAGAATAGAAGTACAATGAAAACAACCACAGGGTTGTGAATTAGACAAGGCACCACATGAAAGGTTGGTGAGGAAAAACACATCTGCGGCCTATATTTTTTTTTTTCGGATCAGTATTCTGACCGATACAACACTTTAAAAATGAGGGAAACATAACCCCCGCCAGCTTGTCAGTTGGCTTCTTGAACCTGTTTCTTACAGCTTTATTGTCAGCGGATGAGGCTGTAAAGATAAATCCATTTCTAGGGGGCTTGACAACCTTCACACTCTCACAGGATGTCACTTTCTCACCCTCAGCTGACCAGTATAAATCAAAGCACCTGTTCTCCACTACAAACCATCTTGTGGAACCCAAGTACCATTCTACTATCGAGACAACTGAAGAGCAATAAAATAGCTGACCAGGACAACTCAACCATAACAGACAGGACATAACTGACCAGGACAACTCAACCATAACAGACAGGACATAACTGACCAGGACAACTCAACCATAACAGACAGGACATAACTGACCAGGACAACTCAACCATAACAGACAGGACATAACTGACCAGGACAACTCAACCATAACAGACAGGACATAACTGACCAGGACAACTCAACCATAACAGACAGGACATAACTGACCAGGACAACTCAACCATAACAGACAGGACATAACTGACCAGGACAACTCAACCATAACAGACAGGACATAACTGACCAGGACCGCGGTCTCCCACACGGTCTCTCACACGGTGCGGTCATGTGTCTGGTGATTGGATGTGTTTGGTTAGATGTGTCTGGTGATTGGATGTGTTTGGTTTGATGTGTCTGGTGATTGGATGTGTTTGGTTAGATGTGTTTGGTGATTAAAGGTGTTTGGTGATTAGATGTGTCTGGTGATTGGATGTGTTTGGTTAGATGTGTTTGGTGATTGGATGTGTTTGGTTAGATGTGTTTGGTTAGATGTGTTTGGTGATTAGATGTGTCTGGTGATTGGATGTGTTTGGTTAGATGTGTCTGGTGATTGGATGTGTTTGGTTTGATGTGTCTGGTGATTGGATGTGTTTGGTTAGATGTGTTTGGTGATTAAAGGTGATTGGTGATTAGATGTGTCTGGTGATTGGATGTGTTTGGTTAGATGTGTCTGGTGATTGGATGTGTTTGGTTAGATGTGTCTGGTGATTGGATGTGTTTGGTTAGATGTGTCTGGTGATTGGATGTGTTTGGTTAGATGTGTTTGGTGATTAAAGGTGTTTGGTGATTAGATGTGTCTGGTGATTGGATGTGTTTGGTTAGATGTGTTTGGTGATTGGATGTGTTTGGTTAGATGTGTTTGGTTAGATGTGTTTGGTGATTAGATGTGTCTGGTGATTGGATGTGTTTGGTTAGATGTGTCTGGTGATTGGATGTGTTTGGTTAGATGTGTCTGGTGATTGGATGTGTTTGGTTTGATGTGTCTGGTGATTGGATGTGTTTGGTTAGATGTGTTTGGTGATTAAAGGTGTTTGGTGATTAGATGTGTCTGGTGATTGGATGTGTTTGGTTAGATGTGTTTGGTGATTGGATGTGTTTGGTTAGATGTGTTTGGTGATTGGATGTGTTTGGTTAGATGTGTTTGGTTAGATGTGTTTGGTGATTAGATGTGTCTGGTGATTGGATGTGTTTGGTTAGATGTGTCTGGTGATTGGATGTGTTTGGTTTGATGTGTCTGGTGATTGGATGTGTTTGGTTAGATGTGTTTGGTGATTAAAGGTGTTTGGTGATTAGATGTGTCTGGTGATTGGATGTGTTTGGTTAGATGTGTTTGGTGATTAGATGTGTCTGGTGATTGGATGTGTTTGGTTAGATGTGTTTGGTTAGATGTGTTTGGTGATTAGATGTGTCTGGTGATTGGATGTGTTTGGTTAGATGTGTCTGGTGATTGGATGTGTTTGGTTAGATGTGTTTGGTGATTAAAGGTGTTTGGTGATTAGATGTGTCTGGTGATTGGATGTGTTTGGTTAGATGTGTTTGGTGATTAGATGTGTCTGGTGATTGGATGTGTTTGGTTAGATGTGTCTGGTGATTGGATGTGTTTGGTTAGATGTGTCTGGTGATTGGATGTGTTTGGTTAGATGTGTCTGGTGATTGGATGTGTTTGGTTAGATGTGTCTGGTGATTGGATGTGTTTGGTTAGATGTGTTTGGTGATTAAAGGTGTTTGGTGATTAGATGTGTCTGGTGATTTGATGTGTTTGGTTAGATGTGTTTGGTTAGATGTGTCTGGTGATTGGATGTGTTTGGTTAGATGTGTCTGGTGATTGGATGTGTTTGGTTAGATGTGTCTGGTGATTGGATGTGTTTGGTTAGATGTGTCTGGTGATTGAATGTGTTTGGTTAGATGTGTCTGGTGATTGGATGTGTTTGGTTAGATGTGTCTGGTGATTGGATGTGTTTGGTTAGATGTGTTTGGTGATTAAAGGTGTTTGGTGATTAGATGTGTCTGGTGATTTGATGTGTTTGGTTAGATGTGTTTGGTGATTAAAGGTGTTTGGTGATTAGATGTGTCTGGTGATTGGATGTGATTTGTTAGATGTGTCTGGTGATTGGATGTGTTTGGTTAGATGTGTCTGGTGATTGGATGTGTTTGGGTAGATGTGTTTGGTTAGATGTGTTTGGTGATTAGATGTGTCTGGTGATTGGATGTGTTTGGTTAGATGTGTCTGGTGATTGGATGTGTTTGGTTTGATGTGTCTGGTGATTGGATGTGTTTGGTTAGATGTGTTTGGTGATTAAAGGTGATTGGTGATTAGATGTGTCTGGTGATTGGATGTGTTTGGTTTGATGTGTCTGGTGATTGGATGTGTTTGGTTAGATGTGTTTGGTGATTAAAGGTGTTTGGTTTGATGTGTCTGGTGATTGGATGTGGTTGGTGATTAGATGTGTCTGGTGATTGGATGTGTTTGGTTAGATGTGTTTGGTTAGATGTGTTTGGTGATTAGATGTGTCTGGTGATTGGATATGTTTGGTTAGATGTGTCTGGTGATTGGATGTGTTTGGTTAGATGTGTTTGGTGATTAAAGGTGTTTGGTGATTAGATGTGTCTGGTGATTGGATGTGTTTGGTTAGATGTGTTTGGTTAGATGTGTTTGGTGATTAGATGTGTCTGGTGATTGGATGTGTTTGGTTAGATGTGTCTGGTGATTGGATGTGTTTGGTTAGATGTGTCTGGTGATTGGATGTGTTTGGTTAGATGTGTCTGGTGATTGGATGTGTTTGGTTAGATGTGTCTGGTGATTGGATGTGTTTGGTTAGATGTGTTTGGTGATTAAAGGTGTTTGGTGATTAGATGTGTCTGGTGATTGGATGTGTTTGGTTAGATGTGTCTGGTGATTGGATGTGTTTGGTTAGATGTGTCTGGTGATTGGATGTGTTTGGTTAGATGTGTCTGGTGATTGGATGTGTTTGGTTAGATGTGTCTGGTGATTGGATGTGTTTGGTTAGATGTGTTTGGTGATTAAAGGTGTTTGGTGATTAGTTTGGTGATTGTGTCTGGTGATTGGATGTGTTTGGTTAGATGTGTTTGGTGATTGGATGTGTTTGGTGATTGGATGTGTTTGGTTAGATGTGTCTGGTGATTGGATGTGTTTGGTTAGATGTGTTTGGTGATTGGATGTGTTTGGTTTGATGTGTCTGGTGATTGGATGTGTTTGGTTAGATGTGTTTGGTGATTAAAGGTGTTTGGTGATTAGATGTGTCTGGTGATTGGATGTGTTTGGTTAGATGTGTTTGGTGATTGGATGTGTTTGGTTAGATGTGTTTGGTGATTGGATGTGTTTGGTTAGATGTGTTTGGTTAGATGTGTTTGGTGATTAGATGTGTCTGGTGATTGGATGTGTTTGGTTAGATGTGTCTGGTGATTGGATGTGTTTGGTTTGATGTGTCTGGTGATTGGATGTGTTTGGTTAGATGTGTTTGGTGATTAAAGGTGTTTGGTGATTAGATGTGTCTGGTGATTGGATGTGTTTGGTTAGATGTGTTTGGTGATTAGATGTGTCTGGTGATTGGATGTGTTTGGTTAGATGTGTTTGGTTAGATGTGTTTGGTGATTAGATGTGTCTGGTGATTGGATGTGTTTGGTTAGATGTGTCTGGTGATTGGATGTGTTTGGTTAGATGTGTTTGGTGATTAAAGGTGTTTGGTGATTAGATGTGTCTGGTGATTGGATGTGTTTGGTTAGATGTGTTTGGTGATTAGATGTGTCTGGTGATTGGATGTGTTTGGTTAGATGTGTCTGGTGATTGGATGTGTTTGGTTAGATGTGTCTGGTGATTGGATGTGTTTGGTTAGATGTGTCTGGTGATTGGATGTGTTTGGTTAGATGTGTCTGGTGATTGGATGTGTTTGGTTAGATGTGTTTGGTGATTAAAGGTGTTTGGTGATTAGATGTGTCTGGTGATTTGATGTGTTTGGTTAGATGTGTTTGGTTAGATGTGTCTGGTGATTGGATGTGTTTGGTTAGATGTGTCTGGTGATTGGATGTGTTTGGTTAGATGTGTCTGGTGATTGGATGTGTTTGGTTAGATGTGTCTGGTGATTGAATGTGTTTGGTTAGATGTGTCTGGTGATTGGATGTGTTTGGTTAGATGTGTCTGGTGATTGGATGTGTTTGGTTAGATGTGTTTGGTGATTAAAGGTGTTTGGTGATTAGATGTGTCTGGTGATTTGATGTGTTTGGTTAGATGTGTTTGGTTAGATGTGTCTGGTGATTGGATGTGTTTGGTTAGATGTGTCTGGTGATTGGATGTGTTTGGTTAGATGTGTCTGGTGATTGGATGTGTTTGGTTAGATGTGTCTGGTGATTGGATGTGATTTGTTAGATGTGTCTGGTGATTGGATGTGTTTGGTTAGATGTGTCTGGTGATTGGATGTGTTTGGGTAGATGTGTTTGGTTAGATGTGTTTGGTGATTAGATGTGTCTGGTGATTGGATGTGTTTGGTTAGATGTGTTTGGTGATTAAAGGTGTTTGGTGATTAGATGTGTCTGGTGATTGGATGTGTTTGGTTAGATGTGTTCGGTGATTAGATGTGTCTGGTGATTGGATGTGATTTGTTAGATGTGTCTGGTGATTGGATGTGTTTGGTTAGATGTGTCTGGTGATTGGATGTGTTTGGGTAGATGTGTTTGGTTAGATGTGTTTGGTGATTAGATGTGTCTGGTGATTGGATGTGTTTGGGTAGATGTGTTTGGTGATTAAAGGTGTTTGGTGATTAGATGTGTCTGGTGATTTGATGTGTTTGGTTAGATGTGTTTGGTTAGATGTGTCTGGTGATTGGATGTGTTTGGTTAGATGTGTCTGGTGATTGGATGTGTTTGGTTAGATGTGCCTGGTGATTGGATGTGTTTGGTTAGATGTGTCTGGTGATTGGATGTGTTTGGTTAGATGTGTCTGGTGATTGGATGTGTTTGGTTAGATGTGTTTGGTGATTAAAGGTGTTTGGTGATTAGATGTGTCTGGTGATTGGATGTGTTTGGTTAGATGTGTCTGGTGATTGGATGTGTTTGGTTAGATGTGTCTGGTGATTGGATGTGTTTGGGTAGATGTGTTTGGTTAGATGTGTTTGGTGATTAGATGTGTCTGGTGATTGGATGTGTTTGGGTAGATGTGTTTGGTGATTATTGTGTGGTGTACAAACACAACCAGCCACCATGCCCAGAGGGATATGATACTGTCTGTCCACCTGTCTGTTCTAGCTGGCTAACATTTCATTCCAACCGGCCCAATAAGCCCAATAACGCTAGCAGTTTATTTGTGTGGCTGGTAAGCTGTTCTGTTATCTGCCATCTCCATAATACCATTCCTTATCTCCCCTGCTCATGTGACCCCTCCCCTTGTAAAACACACAGATGGGCTTCTGTCACAAGTGTGAAAACTGCCAGCGGTAACAGCAATAAAGAAACGTAGCAAATTGTTATGTGAAATCTTGACTAATTCATGTATTTTCCGTCTGTGACTTGTTGGCTTGTGCGTGTGCAGCATTAATGATTTCTAATTACTGTTCGGTCCAAATGATCATGTGCTTGGAAATACACTGATAATGCTAAAGTGGTACAACAATAATATATTGACTGTTATGTCATAACTATTATTTAGACCAGTGTGGTATTTAGCTAGAAAAACAGACATTAACATTAAAATACAGTGGACACCACATCTATAAAATACAGTGGACACCACATCTATCTAATTAATATACAGTGGACACCACATCTATCTAATTAAAATACAGTGGACACCACATCTATCTAATTAAAATACAGTGGACACCACATCTAATTAAAATACAGTGGACACCACATCTATCTAATTAAAATACAGTGGACACCACATCTAATTAAAATACAGTGGACACCACATCTATCTAATTAAAATACAGTGGACACCACATTATCTAATTAAAATACAGTGGACACCACATCAATCTAATTAAAATACAGTGGACACCACATCTATCTAATTAAAATACAGTGGACACCACATCTATCTAATTAAAATACAGTGGACACCACATCTATAAAATACAGTGGACACCACATCTATCTAATTAATATACAGTGGACACCACATCTATCTAATTAAAATACAGTGGACACCACATCTAATTAAAATACAGTGGACACCACATCTATAAAATACAGTGGACACCACATCTATAAAATACAGTGGACACCACATCTATCTAATTAAAATACAGTGGACACCACATCAATCTAATTAAAATACAGTGGACACCACATCAATCTAATTAAAATACAGTGGACACCACATCTAATTAAAATACAGTGGACACCACATCAATCTAATTAAAATACAGTGGACACCACATCTATAAAATACAGTGGACACCACATCTATCTAATTAAAATACAGTGGACACCACATCTAATTAAAATACAGTGGACACCACATCAATCTAATTAAAATACAGTGGACACCACATCTATCTAATTAAAATACAGTGGACACCACATCTATCACATTCCTTCTGTCTTTAACTTCCCTGTCCTCCTTCACACCAGGAGATATGCAGTCACATTCCTTCTGTCTTTAACTTCCCTGTCCCCCTTCACACCAGGAGATATGCAGTCACATTCCTTCTGTCTTTAACTTCCCTGTCCCCTTCACACCAGGAGATATGCAGTCACATTCCTTCTGTCTTTAACTTCCCTGTCCTCCTTCACACCAGGAGATATGCAGTCACATTCATTCTGTCTTTAACTTCCCTGTCCTCCTTCACACCAGGAGATATGCAGTCACATTCCTTCTGTCTTTAACCTCCCTGTCCTCCTTCACACCAGGAGATATGCAGTCACATTCCTTCTGTCTTTAACTTCCCTGTCCTTCTTCACACCAGGAGATATGCAGTCACATTCCTTCTGTCTTTAACTTCCCTGTCCTCCTTCACACCAGGAGATATGTATTTACATTCCACTTTCCTTAGAAAGGAGCATTCAGCTCAGCTCTTTCTGGGTCTCAACCTTGAAAGACAAGAAGGGTACTGGATGTATATAATCCACTTACAGGCCAATTTGAGAGTCAGAAAGTTCCTGCCTCAAACTGAATAGTGTATGAGCAGGTAAGTAGTGATGAGGATAGAGAGAGAGTGTGAAACAGAGTATGAGAGAGTGTGAGAGAGAGAGTGTGTGTGAGAGAGGGTGAGAGAGAGAGAGTGTGTGAGAGAGGGAGAGAGTGTGTGAGAGAGGGTGAGAGAGAGAGAGTGTGTGAGAGAGGGTGAGAGAGAGTGTGTGAGAGAGGGTGAGAGAGGGAGAGTGTGTGAGAGAGGGTCAGAGAGGGATGAGAGATACATTTGTATTTAACATCATGGACACTGATACAAGGCAACTCTATCTAAAAGTAGAAAAGTCTGACTAAAACAGGTTCACATTAGACAAACTGTAAACCATATTGAACAGTTCATCTAACTTAAACAGGTTCACATCAGACTAACTGTAAACCATATTGAACAGTTCATCTAACTTAAACAGGTTCACATTAGACTAACTCTAAACCAATCATCTAACTTAAACAGGTTCACATTAGACTAACTGTAAACCATATTGAACAGTTCATCTAACTTAAACAGGTTCACATTAGACTAACTCTAAACCAATCATCTAACTTAAACATGTTCACATTAGACTAACTCTAAACCAATCATCTAACTTAAACAGGTTCACATTAGACTAACTCTAAACCAATCATCTAACTTAAACAGGTTTGCATTAAACTAACCCTAAATCATATTGAACAGTTAATCTAACTTAAACAGGTTTACATTAGACTAACTCTAAACCATATTGAACAGTTCATCTAACTTAAACAGGTTTGCATTAAACTAACCCTAAATCATATTGAACAGTTCATCTAACTTAAACAGGTTTACATTAGACTAACTCTAAACCATATTGAACAGTTCATCTAATGGCGCTTTTTTCCCCTGCAAAGAACCAGCTCGACTCGACTTGGACCGACTCTGCTCCGCTCGCTTTCGCTCGGTTCTCCATTGCAGATAGTACCTGCGCAATAGTACCCGGTCGTCATAGCGACGCGGCAGGAAACTGCTGTGACGTAGTCTTCTACGCGACGCGGCGACACACAGGCTCCGTCCGAAATCGCGTACTATGTTGAGTATACTATGTACTACATTTAAATAAGAACGTACTTTGCAACCGTTAAAAAGTATGTTCTATATAGTATGAATCCGGGTAGTATGAATGGAGTCCGGACGTACTACATGCGCCGTGTTAGAATGCTCTACTTGTATAATCTACCGGGCAAGAAAAGCGTGTTTCATTCAGGTCTGCGTCCTCCTACCAACACTCGCTACCCACACACACATAAGACAATGGAGGAAATCGAGTGTATGCTGTTTGATCCGCGAGATGTGGCTGTTTCTCACGGCGCATTCTTTCGGTTTGCTATAGCAAAAAGTACCTGGAAGCAGGTACAGGTACAACTTTTACCCAGTGGAAAACCAAAAAAGCCGAGTCGAGCTGGTTCTGTGTAGTGGAAAAGCGCCATAACTTAAGCAGGTTTACATTAGACTAACTCTAAACCATATTGAACAGTTCATCTAACTTAAACAGGTTTACATTAGACTAACTCTAAACCATATTGAACAGTTCATCTAACTTAAACAGGTTTACATTAGACTAACTCTAAACCATATTGAACAGTTCATCTAACTTAAACAGGTTTACATTAGACTAACTCTAAACCATATTGAACAGTTCATCTAACTTAAACAGGTTTACATTAGACTAACTCTAAACCATATTGAACAGTTCATCTAACTTAAACAGGTTTACATTAGACTAACTCTAAACCATATTGAACAGTTCATCTAACTTAAACAGGTTTACATTAGACTAACTCTAAACCATATTGAACAGTTCATCTAACTTAAACAGGTTTACATTAAACTAACTCTAAACCATATTGAACAGTTCATCTAACTTAAACAGGTTTACGTTAGACTAACTCGAAACCATATTGAACAGTTCATCTAACTTAAACAGGTTTACGTTAGACTAACTCTAAACCATATTGAACAGTTCATCTAACTTAAACAGGTTTACGTTAGACTAACTCTAAACCATATTGAACAGTTCATCTAACTTAAACAGGTTTACATTAGACTAATTCTAAACCATATTGAACAGTTCATCTAACTTAAAAAGGATTCATACAGGTGTTCACTTTACTGCAGGTTCAATAAATGGAGAGCCATGTAGAGACAATTTGAGAGCTTGAGGTGGACGGTGCGATTGATTTTGAGAGAAGGAAAAAAAACTGAGAAAAACTGAGAGGGATGGAGGGAGAAATACAGAGGAGAGAAAAATACAAATGGACTGGGAATTTACATAATTACAAAGGCAAACCCACTTAGTGGCCATTTAGCCTGAAAGTATTTCTAATTTCACAGCTCAACCATTCCAGTCTTTCTCTGCTCTCATTCCGTTCTCTGCCCTGACTCCCTCCCCTCTCTCCTCCTTCTCCTATTGTCTCTCTTCTCTCTCTCCCTTCCTTCTCCTCACTCTTCTCCTCTCACTCCCTTCACTCCTATAGTATCTCTCCTTTCTTTCTTCTTCTCTCTCCCTCTCCTCCTTCTCTTCTCTCTCTCTGCTCCATCTTTCCTCCCTCTCCCTTCCCTCCCTCTCATCCCTTCCACACTCCTCTTCTCTCTCTCTTCCCTTTCCCTTCCCTCTCCTACATCTCTCCTCTCCTCTCTCCCCTCCTCTCTCTCCCTTCCCTCTTTTCTCTCTCTCTCCTCTCTCTCTCTTCCCTCTCCTCTCTCCCCTCTCTTCCCTCGACTCTTCCTTCAGACACTACCCTTACGAAAAAAAAGTATACTTTAAGTTTATTTTTGTGAGTATATTTATGTTTAAAAAGTATACTAATATTAAGGTACTTAAAGTATACTAGAAGTGTACTTATTTATATACTATTTTTATACTAAGTAAACTAAATTGGCCCACTTTTTAGTTTATTTAGTACACTTTAGAGTACACTTATAGTTTTAGAGTACAAGTATACTTTTTAATACTTTAAAGTAACCTGTGTAGTGTACTTTTAGTTTATGAAGTAGACTTCTTAAAGTACTTAAAAGTATACTTTTGTATACTTTAAAGTAACCTGTGTAGTGCACTTTCAGTTCATGAAGTACACTTCTTGAAGTACTTAAGTATACATTTGAATACTTTCAAGTACACTTTCAACTCATGTAAGTACTTCAAGAAGTAAACTGTCAACTATGACTTACTAATAGATTTAAACACATAGTATAACTGTACAAGCCAACCTTAAACAATACTCTAACAATCAGTGTCATGTGTCAGGTAGGAGTTCCACTTAAAACTTTAGAATAAATATACTTTTGTCTTCAAGTGTAATTAACATCTTTAAAATAAAGGAAATACAGTACATATTCAAAATACCTAAATAAATCTGAGAGGCAAGACACACAATGTGACTTAGACACATTTATTGGGAAACAGATAAATATTTTCATAAATATTTTCATGAGATAATATTGTCAAAGCTACATTAAAGGGGGATAAACCAGCTATGAACACTTAAAATATTGATATATACATATATTTCATATTTTTTTATTTTTATTTATTATACTATTTTGAACTCTAAACGTTAAAATAAACATGGTTATTTTATTTAACAATATGCTTCTTTTTTGTACATGAAATGCATGCTCACATCTTTTCTGCCTTTACTTGTTTGAAGCATTCACTGTTGCACTTCTTGCGCAAGATCCTCCGGACATCTTGCACTGTTATTTCTTAAAATTTCTCCCTAGCATGCCCTGTAAAAAAACACAAGACAACAAGCAAACATGATTAATATATTTAACCTTTAATCAAAATGTGTGAAATTGCGCAATATTAAATTAGGATTCCAAATACACACTTGCGTGAAACATACCAAAGCAGATGAATTGTCGCCCCATTCGCTGTTCGGATTGTGTACGTCTTCCTCTTCACTGCTGGGATCAGTTACGTCTTCCTCTTCACTGCTGGGATCGGGTACATTGTCCTCCATGCTGTTGGGATTGTGTATGTCATCATCCTCTTCATTACTGAGATTGGGTATGTCTCCCTCTTTGCTGTTGGGATCAGATACAGAGTATTCTGCATTGACATTAACTTCCTCTGAAGCCTGAAGAAATGAGAAAGGGTAATGTACATCGTTTAATTTATACTATAGCCGTTAAATGCAACATCTTATAAACACCCAGCGTGTTACAATTTATAACACACAGCATCAAGAAAGAAAAATTATCAGCAAACTAGTGGCTACATGGCTTATTAGGATAAAGTACATGTTCATTTTTTGTTCCCTGCCTTTTACAAACAAGCTACCTAGCAACCTTGCCTAATGAGTAACTGTAGCTACCAGTTACCTGAAAAACAAAAGATAAAGATAAGTAATTGTTAACAAGGGCTAGTTACGTGTTGTCTTCTTACATGGCTCAGACGTAAATAGCTATCTAGCTAATGTTGATGTGAGCATTAACCATAGCCAAGTAGCTAGTTAGCTGTTATCTCATATAGGCCTAGATAAAGTTAGAATTTAGCTCAAACTCACCTGTTCATTCCATCTGTACTTGGTCCTTTTTGGAATCCTTACACCTGATTCTCGAGTTTAAAGCGTAGTTTATGGCGACTGAAACACGCTGCAATATCTCCGGTTCAACATATGAAGTTTTGCTCGCGTGCAAGGAACAGGAAGTGACGTCGCTAATCAGCTCCGCCTACATCCGTCTTCTTCTGATGCTTCATTGGACATTTTTCTCAGTTTGCATTTCAAATATGTTCAAATATATGTTAATGTCCTGTCTGTCCGGGGCTTTTATTCATATCTGACTTAGAAATGTTGCTCACAATACATACAGCAAAGGCGGAATTAGACGTTTTATTAATACTCCAATTGATTATTATTAGTATAGTATATGAATATAGGGCTCCAAAATGTTCGGCAGAATGATTGGAGCTTCAGTAACAAAAAAGATTCAATGTGCAATGCATACTATTTCATAGACATGAGTATTACAATATAAAAGATGGATCTAAAAAAACGACTTGTAATCTACTTTAAAAATATTTGGACTGTTTTTGCTGTATAATAAAAGAAAACGTACATCTCCAGAAGAAATGTGTAAAAATGTTTTTTTTTTGGTAGTACACTTAGAAGTTCAAGTAAGTTAACTATTTTTCAAATGTACTTTTTGGAAAAATATCATAAGTAAACAAAAAGTGTACTACCCATTTTGTAGTATACTTATAGTATACTTGAATATACTTTTTTCTAAGCATACTTCTTAAAAGTATATCAAAAGTGAACTAAAAGTGTACTATCCATTTGTTTGTATACTTATAGTATACTTTAATATACTTTTTTTCATAAGGGTAAAGTGTCAAACATGTTCTAGCTATACACTGACACTTTTTATTATCACTCTTCCTCTAATTGTTTTCTTTGTACCATGTAGCATAGCGGTAACCTAACACCATGTAGCATAGCGGTAACCTAACACCATGTAGCATAGCGGTAACCTAACACCATGTAGCCCAGCGGTAGCCTAACACCATGTATTATAGCGGTAGCCGAACACCATGTATTATAGCTGTAGCCTAAAACCATGTAGCCTAACACCATGTAGCCTAGCGGTAGCCTAACAACATGTAGCATAGCAGTAGCCTAACACCATGTAGCCTATCGGTAGCCTAACACCATGTAGCCTAACACCATGTAGCCTATCGGTAGCCTAACACCATGTAGCCTAACACCATGTAGCATAGCGGTAGCCTAACACCATGTAGCCTATCGGTAGCCTAACACAATGTAGCCTAGCGGTAACCTAACACCATGTAGCCAACCGGTAACCTAACACCATGTTCTATAGCGGTAGCCTAACACCATGTAGCATAGCAGTAGCCTAACACCATGTATTATAGCGGTAGCCTAACACCATGTATTATAGCGGTAGCCTAACACCATGTATTATAGCGGTAGCCTAACACCATGTAGCCTATCGGTAGCCTAACACCATGTAGCATAGCGGTAGCCTAACACCATGTATTATAGCGGTAGCCTAACACCATGTAGCCTAACACCATGTAGCCTAGCGGTAGCCTAACACCATGTAGCCCAGCGGTAGCCTAACACCATGTATTATAGCGGTAGCCTAACACCATGTAGCCTATCGGTAGCCTAACACCATGTAGCCTAACACCATGTAGCCTATCGGTAGCCTAACACCATGTAGCCTAACACCATGTAGCCCAGCGGTAGCCTAACACCATGTAGCCTATCAGTAGCCTAACACCATGTAGCCTTACACCATGTAGCCCAGCGGTAGCCTAACACAATGTAGGCTAACACCATGTAGCCCAGCGGTAGCCTAACACCATGTAGCCCAGCGGTAGCCTAACACCATGTAGCCCAGCGGTAGCCCAACACCATGTAGCCCAGCGGTAGCCTAACACTATGTTGCCCAGCGGTAGCCCAACACCATGTAGCCTAACACCATGTAGCCCAGCGGTAGCCAAACACCATGTAGCCCAGCGGTAGCCTAACACCATGTAGCCTAGCGGTAACCTTACACCATGTAGCATAGTGGTGCCTAACACCATGTAGCTCAGCGGTAGCCTAACACCATGTAGCCTAACACCATGTAGCATAGCGGTAGCCTAACACTATGTAGCCTAGCGGTAGCCTAACACCATGTAGCCTAACACCATGTAGCCCAGCGGTAGCCTAACACCATGTAGCCTAGCGGTAGCCTAACACCGTGTAGCATAGTGGTAGCCTAACACTATGTAGCATAGCGGTAGGCGAACACCATGTAGCATAGCGTAGCCTAACACCATGTAGCCCAGTGGTAGCCTAATACCATGTAGCCCAGCGGTAGCCTAACACCATGTAGCCCAGCGGTAGCCTAACACCATGTAGCCCAGCGGTAGCCTAACACCATGTAGCCTATTGGTAGCCTAACACCATGTAGCCTTACACCATGTAGCCCAGCGGTAGCCTAACACAATGTAGGCTAACACCATGTAGCCCAGCGGTAGCCTAACACCATGTAGCCCAGCGGTAGCCTAACACCATGTAGCCCAGCGGTAGCCCAACACCATGTAGCCCAGCGGTAGCCTAACACTATGTTGCCCAGCGGTAGCCCAACACCATGTAGCCTAACACCATGTAGCCCAGCGGTAGCCTAACACCATGTAGCCTAGCGGTAGCCTAACACCATGTAGCATAGCGGTAGCCTAACACCATGTAGCCTAGCGGTAGCCTAACACCATGTAGCCTAACAGCATGTAGCCCAGCGGTAGCCTAACACCATGTAGCCTAGCGGTAGCCTAACACCGTGTAGCATAGTGGTAGCCTAACACCATGTAGCATAGCGGTAGCCTAACACCATGTAGCCTAGCGGTAGCCTAACACCGTGTAGCATAGTGGTAGCCTAACACCATGTAGCATAGCGGTAGGCGAACACCATGCAGCATAGCGTAGCCTAACACCATGTAGCCCAGCGGTAGCCTAACACCATGTAGCCCAGCGGTAGCCTAACACCATGTAGCCCAGCGGTTAGGAGAATTGGACAAGCATCTGAAAGTCAAAATAGCACCTAGGTCTAGCATCTGTCAATCACCCTGTGTGCAAGGCAGTTAACTCTATTTGGTCCAAGGATCCTGTCAGTAATCTCTGCCCCCATCGGAGGGAGATATGGGGAGGGAGACAAGTACATAAATGTCATGCACATACACTGTAAAATGTGACACACACACTTATTCATCAAACACACACACACACACACTTATTCATCAAACACACACACACACATTGCCCTCTGATACAGGAGTAGGTACATCATTCTTGTTAAATAGCAGAAAACAACGGATCAATGGCATTATAACATCCTGCTCACAGATGATCCTTCAAAAAGGTCAGTGTGACTTTGAATGATTTAATGGGTGTAGAGAATGATGTGGAAGTATAGAAGGAATCATTTGTTTCACAAGCAATTTCTCCTCACGGTCTAATGTTGTGTTTTTATATAGTAGCGCTAATAGCCTGGTATTTATATACTAGATCTGATAGCCTGGTGCTCGGTATAAATCTAGTAGCACTAATAGACTGGTGTCCTGTATACATCTAGTAGTACTAATAGCCTGGTGTCCTGTATACATCTAGAAGCACTAATAGCCTGGTGTCCTGTATACATCTAGAAGCACTAATAGCCTGGTGTCCTGTATACATCTAGTAACACTAATAGCCTGGTGTCCTGTATACATCTAGAAGCACTAATAGCCTGGTGTCCTGTATACATCTAGTAACACTAATAGCCTGGTGTCCTGTATACATCTAGTAGCACTAAAAGCCTGGTGTCCTGTATACATCTAGTAGTACTAATAGCCTGGTGTCCTGTACACATCTAGTAGTACTAATAGCCTGGTGTCCTGTATACATCTAGTAGTACTAATAGCCTGGTGTCCTGTATACATCTAGTAGTACTAATAGCCTGGTGTCCTGTATACATCTAGTAGCACTAATAGCCTGGTGTCCTGTATACATCTAGTAGTACTAATAGCCTGGTGTCCTGTATACATCTAGTAGCAATAATAGCCTGGTGTCCTGTACACATCTAGTAGCACTAATAGCCTGGTGTCCTGTATACATCTAGTAGCACTAATAGCCTGGTGTCCTGTATACATCTAGTAGTACTAATAGCCTGGTGTCCTGTATACATCTAGTAGTACTAATAGCCTGGTGTCCTGTATATATCTAGTAGCACTAATAGCCTGGTGTCCTGTATACATCTAGTAGTACTAGTGTTCCTAGCCTGGTGTCCTGTATACATCTAGTAGTACTAATAGCCTGGTGTCCTGTACACATCTAGTAGTACTAATAGCCTGGTGTCCTGTATACATCTAGTAGTACTAATAGCCTGGTGTCCTGTATACATCTAGTAGTACTAATAGCCTGGTGTCCTGTATACATCTAGTAGCACTAATAGCCTGGTGTCCTGTATACATCTAGTAGCAATAATAGCCTGGTGTCCTGTACACATCTAGTAGCACTAATAGCCTGGTGTCCTGTATACATCTAGTAGCACTAATAGCCTGGTGTCCTGTACACATCTAATAGCACTAATAGCCTGGTGTCCTGTATACATCTAGTAGTACTAATAGCCTGGTGTCCTGTATACATCTAGTAGTACTAATAGCCTGGTGTCCTGTATACATCTAGTAGCACTAATAGCCTGGTGTCCTGTATACATCTAGTAGTACTAATAGCCTGGTGTCCTGTATACATCTAGTAGTACTAATAGCCTGGTGTCCTGTATACATCTAGTAGTACTAATAGCCTGGTGTCCTGTATACATCTAGTAGTACTAATAGCCTGGTGTCCTGTATACATCTAGTAGTACTAATAGCCTGGTGTCCTGTACACATCTAGTAGTACTAATAGCCTGGTGTCCTGTATACATCTAGTAGTACTAATAGCCTGGTGTCCTGTATACATCTAGTAGTACTAATAGCCTGGTGTCCTGTATACATCTAGTAGCACTAATAGCCTGGTGTCCTGTATACATCTAGTAGCAATAATAGCCTGGTGTCCTGTACACATCTAGTAGCACTAATAGCCTGGTGTCCTGTATACATCTAGTAGCAATAATAGCCTGGTGTCCTGTACACATCTAGTAGCACTAATAGCCTGGTGTCCTGTATACATCTAGTAGCACTAATAGCCTGGTGTCCTGTACACATCTAATAGCACTAATAGCCTGGTGTCCTGTATACATCTAGTAGTACTAATAGCCTGGTGTCCTGTATACATCTAGTAGTACTAATAGCCTGGTGTCCTGTATACATCTAGTAGCACTAATAGCCTGGTGTCCTGTATACATCTAGTAGTACTAATAGCCTGGTGTCCTGTATACATCTAGTAGTACTAATAGCCTGGTGTCCTGTATACATCTAGTAGCACTAATAGCCTGGTGTCCTGTATACATCTAGTAGCACTAATAGCCTGGTGTCCTGTATACATCTAGTAGTACTAATAGCCTGGTGTCCTGTACACATCTAGTAGTACTAATAGCCTGGTGTCCTGTATACATCTAGTAGTACTAATAGCCTGGTGTCCTGTATACATCTAGTAGTACTAATAGCCTGGTGTCCTGTATACATCTAGTAGCACTAATAGCCTGGTGTCCTGTATACATCTAGTAGCAATAATAGCCTGGTGTCCTGTACACATCTAGTAGCACTAATAGCCTGGTGTCCTGTATACATCTAGTAGCACTAATAGCCTGGTGTCCTGTACACATCTAATAGCATTAATAGCCTGGTGTCCTGTATACATCTAGTAGTACTAATAGCCTGGTGTCCTGTATACATCTAGTAGTACTAATAGCCTGGTGTCCTGTATACATCTAGTAGTACTAATAGCCTGGTGTCCTGTATATATCTAGTAGCACTAATAGCCTGGTGTCCTGTATACATCTAGTAGTACTAGTGTTCCTAGCCTGGTGTCCTGTATACATCTAGTAGTACTAATAGCCTGGTGTCCTGTACACATCTAGTAGTACTAATAGCCTGGTGTCCTGTATACATCTAGTAGTACTAATAGCCTGGTGTCCTGTATACATCTAGTAGTACTAATAGCCTGGTGTCCTGTATACATCTAGTAGCACTAATAGCCTGGTGTCCTGTATACATCTAGTAGCAATAATAGCCTGGTGTCCTGTACACATCTAGTAGCACTAATAGCCTGGTGTCCTGTATACATCTAGTAGCACTAATAGCCTGGTGTCCTGTACACATCTAATAGCACTAATAGCCTGGTGTCCTGTATACATCTAGTAGTACTAATAGCCTGGTGTCCTGTATACATCTAGTAGTACTAATAGCCTGGTGTCCTGTATACATCTAGTAGCACTAATAGCCTGGTGTCCTGTATACATCTAGTAGTACTAATAGCCTGGTGTCCTGTATACATCTAGTAGCACTAATAGCCTGGTGTCCTGTATACATCTAGTAGTACTAATAGCCTGGTGTCCTGTATACATCTAGTAGCACTAATAGCCTGGTGTCCTGTATACATCTAGTAGTACTAATAGCCTGGTGTCCTGTATACATCTAGTAGTACTAATAGCCTGGTGTCCTGTATATATCTAGTAGCACTAATAGCCTGGTGTCCTGTATACATCTAGTAGTACTAGTGTTCCTAGCCTGGTGTCCTGTATACATCTAGTAGTACTAATAGCCTGGTGTCCTGTATACATCTAGTAGCACTAATAGCCTGGTGTCCTGTATACATCTAGTAGTACTAATAGCCTGGTGTCCTGTATACATCTAGTAGTACTAATAGCCTGGTGTCCTGTATACATCTAGTAGTACTAATAGCCTGGTGTCCTGTATACATCTAGTAGTACTAATAGCCTGGTGTCCTGTATATATCTAGTAGCACTAATAGCCTGGTGTCCTGTATACATCTAGTAGTACTAGTGTTCCTAGCCTGGTGTCCTGTATACATCTAGTAGTACTAATAGCCTGGTGTCCTGTACACATCTAGTAGTACTAATAGCCTGGTGTCCTGTATACATCTAGTAGTACTAATAGCCTGGTGTCCTGTATACATCTAGTAGTACTAATAGCCTGGTGTCCTGTATACATCTAGTAGCACTAATAGCCTGGTGTCCTGTATACATCTAGTAGCAATAATAGCCTGGTGTCCTGTACACATCTAGTAGCACTAATAGCCTGGTGTCCTGTATACATCTAGTAGCACTAATAGCCTGGTGTCCTGTACACATCTAGTAGCACTAATAGCCTGGTGTCCTGTATACATCTAGTAGTACTAATAGCCTGGTGTCCTGTATACATCTAGTAGTACTAATAGCCTGGTGTCCTGTATACATCTAGTAGTACTAATAGCCTGGTGTCCTGTATACATCTAGTAGTACTAATAGCCTGGTGTCCTGTATACATCTAGTAGTACTAATAGCCTGGTGTCCTGTATACATCTAGTAGTACTAATAGCCTGGTGTCCTGTATACATCTAGTAGCACTAATAGCCTGGTGTCCTGTATACATCTAGTAGTACTAATAGCCTGGTGTCCTGTATACATCTAGTAGTACTAATAGCCTGGTGTCCTGTATATATCTAGTAGCACTAATAGCCTGGTGTCCTGTATACATCTAGTAGTACTAGTGTTCCTAGCCTGGTGTCCTGTATACATCTAGTAGTACTAATAGCCTGGTGTCCTGTATACATCTAGTAGCACTAATAGCCTGGTGTCCTGTATACATCTAGTAGTACTAGTGTTCCTAGCCTGGTGTCCTGTATACATCTAGTAGTACTAATAGCCTGGTGTCCTGTATACATCTAGTAGTACTAGTGTTCTACCGGTTCCTCCTGGGAAATTGAGCAAGACACCTAACCCCAGCTGCTCCTGGCGAGCCTGCAGTTGCCTTGCATGGTAGATGCGGTCGTCAGTGTATGAATGGGTGAATGTGACGCAGGATCTGTAAATATAAAAGCGCAGCATTTACTGTATTTACTGTATTGATCAACTAGTGTTCCTAGCCTGGTTTCCTGTATTAATCAGCTAGTGTTCCTAGCCTGGTGTCCTGTATTAATCAACTAGTGTTCCTAGCCTGGTGTCCTGTATTAATCAACTAGTGCAATGTCCTCTCCTTGGGGTGTTGAACAAAAGAATCCTATTTTCATATCTTCATTAATAAAAAAATATATATAATATAATATAATAATATAATATAATAAAATATCTCATTTGAATTCTTATTGCCGCATTCCAGCTTCACATATGTTATTTTAGAAGAGATTTGGTAGAAAATCACAGAGAGAGATAGTAGAGAACAATTCAGAAAGTGATAGAGGGAAATAAAGTGTGTGAAAGAGAGAGATAGAGAGAGTGAAAGAGAGAGAGATAGAGAGAGTGAAAGAGAGAAATGGAGAGAAATAATAAAGTAGCTATTTGTTATTGGATGTGAGTCTCCACTAAACTGAAGGAGATATAGCGGTTAACCTTAAGTTGACCTTCCTGTGGCAGACGTTCACAGGCAGACAGTGACCTCTGAGGGGAAGGCTGTGTCCTGAATAACACCCTACTCCGTAGTCAAATGTAGTGTACTAGGTAGTGTACTAGGGTAGGAGATAGATAGGAGACACAAATGTTTTTTGTCATCAATCAATTCAAAATACCTCATATAGTCAAAGGGGGAAAATAAATGATTGCCAATGTATTGAAATCCTAAACATCCTGACTTCCTAGATTCCTCCTGTGTCCTTCGATCATCGTTGAGAGGATCTGTGTTTGTGTATTCATTCCTGTATCTCTGTGTGGTTCTTCCTGTATCTCTGTGTTTGTGTTGTGGAACGTGTGGCTAGCTACAAAATCCTGGTTCCTCAACAACCTATCCGGGTTCCTCAACACCACAATCCTGGTCAAAAAGGCTGCTCAAAGGATGCTCAAGAAGGTCCACCTATCTACTAACATCCTGGTAAACCTTTACTGCTCCACGGTCGAGAGCATTCTAACTAACTGTGCCACAGTCTGGTACACCGGTTGCTCTGTGGCCGACTGTAAGTCCCTGCAGAGGGAGGTGAAAACGGATCCCTCACACCTGAGATATAAACTGTTAGTGGAGAGTGTGTGGAATTATTAGGGACCCCTCACACCTAAGATATAAACTGTTAGTGGGGACTGTGTGGTATTATTAGGGACCCCTCACACCTGAGTCATACATTGTTAGTGGAGAGTGTGTGGAATTATTAGGGACCCCTCACACCTGAGACATAAACTGTTAGTGGAGAGTGTGTGGCATTATCAGGAACCCCTCACACCTGAGACATAAACTGTTAGTGGGGAGTGTGTGGCATTATTAGGGACCCCTCACACCTGAGACATAAACTGTTAGTGGAGAGTGTGTGGCATTATCAGGAACCCCTCACACCTGAGACATAAACTGTTAGTGGAGAGCGTGTGGCATTATCAGGGACCCCTCACACCTGAGACATAATCTGTTAGTGGAAAGTGTGTGGCATTATTAGGGACCCCTCACACCTGACCCATAAACTGTTAGTGGAGAGTGTGTGGCATTATCAGGAACCCCTCACACCTGAGACATAAACTGTTAGTGGAGAGCGTGTGGCATTATCAGGGACCCCTCACAGCTGAGACATAAACTGTTCTCCCCCTGCCATCAGACAAGCGTTACAGATCTCTACCCACCCGCACCAGCAGGCTCAGGAACAGTTTCTTCTTAACTGCTGTTATCATACTGAACTGTGAAACCCTTCAGTAACCTGCCACTCACACTGCTACTTTATTTATTTTATCGGCCATTTGCACAATGTACTGTTGTACCCCCATTGCTACCTCTAGCCTGCACGCTGGTAATTTATTTACTTGATCTGCAACATGCACATTACATCCTGTGGTACTCCTCTAGCTACCTCTTGCCTGTACACTGCTAGCCTATTTATTATATTTGTCTTTTGCACAATGCTTACTGTTTCTACTATCCATTTGCCACTTGTACAGATGTTCTCCACTGGTGTTCCCTCTGCACATTTGTAATTTGCTACATTATTGAACTGAATACCTGCACATTTACTTATCTATGTTAATTACACATCCTCACACTGTGATCTGTATCTTATCCATGTTAATTACACATCCTCACACTGTACTCCATATCGTATCCATGTTAATTACACATCCTCACACTGTACTCCATATCTTATCCATGTGATTACACATCCTCACACTGTACTCCATATCTTATCCATGTTAATTACACATCCTCACACTGTACTCCATATCTTATCTATGTTAATTGCACATCCTCACACTGTACTCCATATCTTATCCATGTTAATTACACATCCTCACACTGTACTCCATATCTTATCCATGTTAATTACACATCCTCACACTGTACTCCATATATTATCCATGTTAATTACACATCCTCACACTGTACTCCATATATTATCCATGTTAATTGCACATCCTCACACTGTACTCCATATCTTATCTATGTTAATTGCACATCCTCACACTGTACTCCATATCTTATCTATGTTAATTGCACATCCTCACACTGTACTCCATATCTTATCCATGTTAATTACACATCCTCACACTGTACTCCATATCTTATCTATGTTAATTGCACATCCTCACACTGTACTCCATATCTTATCCATGTTAATTACACATCCTCACACTGTACTCCATATCTTATCCATGTTAATTACACATCCTCACACTGTACTCCATATATTATCCATGTTAATTACACATCCTCACACTGTACTCCATATCTTATCCATGTTAATTACACATCCTCACACTGTACTCCATATCTTATCCATGTTAATTGCACATCCTCACACTGTACTCCATATCTTATCCATGTTAATTGTACATCCTCACACTGTACTCCACATCTTATCCATGTTAATTACACATCCTCACACTGTACTCCATATCTTATCCATGTTAATTACACATCCTCACACTGTACTCCATATAATTTTGCACTGCTCTTTTGCACTTCTGGTTGCATGCAAACTGCATTTGGATGTACAATGTTTGTTGTCCAATGACAATAAAGTTTAATCTAATCTAATCGTAACATGCATACTGTCTTTTCATCTGTGTAGCAGTATTTATCTTCGCTACTGAATAAAATATTCACAGAGTGATGAAAACAATCTCAAAATTAATTGCTATACTTTCTCTCCGACATGAGGCAGAACATCAGTACCTAGACTGGAGGAGAATAAAATCTCATTTACAAAAGTTGGATGGCAATGAAATGAAAGAAGCTCTCTCAATCTTTGCACTGTATCTCGTCCATGAATTCAATAACTATAAGTGTGTGTGAACTCATTTGATGAGATGTGTTTATATAGTGTGGTGGTAACAACCAGTAGTGGCTGTGGTAGTGTTAATAAGTGCTCATTGTAAAAGTATTAGTGGAAATAGTAGTCATTAGTAGTATTTGCATCTGTAGTATTATTAGTTGTATTAGAGAACCAGCTAGCCTGGTGCCGGTGTCACTGTGTTGTCTATAAAACACAGAACCAGCTAGCCTGGTGCCGGTGTCACTGTGTTGTCTATAAAACACAGAACCAGCTAGCCTGGTGCCGGTGTCACTGTGTTGTCTATAAAACACAGAACCAGCTAGCCTGGTGCCGGTGTCACTGTGTTGTCTATAAAACACAGAACCAGCTAGCCTGGTGCCGGTGTCACTGTGTTGTCTATAAAACACAGAACCAGCTAGCCTGGTGCCGGTGTCACTGTGTTGTCTATAAAACACAGAACCAGCTAGCCTGGTGCCGGTGTCACTGTGTTGTCTATAAAACACAGAACCAGCTAGCCTGGTGCTGATGTCACTATGTTGTCTATAAAACGTACAATACATACAATATTATGACATACATTATATACCAGATGTAAATCGGATGGGGTTTAAATATTACAGTTTTCAGTCTTTAAGTGTGTCTGTTCACATCAATGACAGTCACTCATCTAAATGCTTTTTTCCACTCCAGTTATGCAGGATACGACCGTATCTTTCTGCTTACATCTTCCTCTCTCTGGATCTTTTTCTCTGTATATTTCTCTTCCTCACTTTTTCTAGTCCTCCTTTTCTTTGTTTTATCCAATCCTGGGTTTTATCCAATCCAGTTTTTATCCAATCCAGTGTTTTATCCAATCCTTTTATTTGAAGGGACAAACTTCCCTGGCATCCTTGTAACTTCCACATCCAGACACGTTCCTGGCCTTCTAAAATAATCCTTGCCTCCTGAGCAGATCCAGGTGTGTATTCTGCAGCTGTCTGTGGGTGATGACAGCACGGCTGGTGCACAGTAGTCATTACACACCAGGATGCTAAACTGTAGACAATGAAAAACTGTCTTTCATTTTTCACCTTCTACTTCCATGGCATGCTGACTTCTCAGTAAAGACAATTATAGACCTCGTGTTTACATCCTATTTTTTAAGTGTTCTTGGAAAACGTCCAATTTCCTGTAATGGAAAACCGGTGAACAGAATGCATGGTGGCTGTTGACTGTGGTGCTGCAAGCTCCACCCCTCCATAAACTGTCCGTACAAGCTCCACCCCTCCATAAACTGTCCTTACAAGCTCCACCCCTCCATAAACAGTCCCTACAAGCTCCACCCATCCATAAACTGTCCGTACAAGCTCCACCCCTCCATAAACTGTCCTTACAAGCTCCACCCATCCATAAACTGTCCCTACAAGCTCCACCCCTCCATAAACAGTCCCTACAAGCTCCACCCATCCATAAACTGCTAGTATAATGATTAGGACACTAATAGTCTGATAGTATAATGATTAGGACACTAATAGTCTGCTAGTATAATGATTAGGACACTAATAGTCTGCTAGTATAATGATTAGGACACTAATAGTCTGCTAGTATAATGATTAGGACACTAATAGTCTGCTAGTATAATGATTAGGGCACTAATAGTCTGCTAGTATAATGATTAGGACACTAATAGTCTGCTAGTATAATGATTAGGACACTAATAGTCTGCTAGTATAATGATTAGGACACTAATAGTCTGCTAGTATAATGATTAGGGCACTAATAGTCTGCTAGTATAATGATTAGGACACTAATAGTCTGCTAGTATAATGATTAGGACACTAATAGTCTGCTAGTATAATGATTAGGACACTAATAGTCTGCTAGTATAATGATTAGGACACTAATAGTCTGCTAGTATAATGATTAGGACACTAATAGTCTGCTAGTATAATGATTAGTGCACTAATAGTCTGCTAGTATAATGATTAGGACACTAATAGTCTGCTAGTATAATGATTAGGGCACTAATAGTCTGCTAGTATAATGATTAGGACACTAATAGTCTGCTAGTATAATGATTAGTGCACTAATAGTCTGCTAGTATAATGATTAGGACACTAATAGTCTGCTAGTATAATGATTAGTGCACTAATAGTCTGCTAGTATAATGATTAGGACACTAATAGTCTGCTAGTATAATGATTAGGACACTAATAGTCTGCTAGTATAATGATTAGTGCACTAATAGTCTGCTAGTATAATGATTAGGACACTAATAGTCTGCTAGTATAATGATTAGGACACTAATAGTCTGCTAGTATAATGATTAGGACACTAATAGTCTGCTAGTATAATGATTAGGACACTAATAGTCTGCTAGTATAATGATTAGTGCACTAATAGTCTGCTAGTATAATGATTAGGACACTAATAGTCTGCTAGTATAATGATTAGGACACTAATAGTCTGCTAGTATAATGATTAGGGCACTAATAGTCTGCTAGTATAATGATTAGGACACTAATAGTCTGCTAGTATAATGATTAGTGCACTAATAGTCTGCTAGTATAATGATTAGGACACTAATAGTCTGCTAGTATAATGATTAGGACACTAATAGTCTGCTAGTATAATGATTAGGACACTAATAGTCTGCTAGTATAATGATTAGTGCACTAATAGTCTGCTAGTATAATGATTAGGACACTAATAGTCTGCTAGCATAATGTTTAGGACACTAATAGTCTGCTAGTATAATGATTAGTGCACTAATAGTCTGCTAGTATAATGATTAGTGCACTAATAGTCTGCTAGTATAATGATTAGGGCACTAATAGTCTGCTAGTATAATGATTAGGACACTAATAGTCTGCTAGCATAATGTTTAGGACCCTGTAGGGACCAGTTTAGCCCAACACAGCTGAAGCTCTTGTCGGTCTCTAGCGGGTTGGATTATCAGGAACAATAAGCTCTGTATATAATTGTCTCATCAGAAATGCATCTCTCCCCTCTTCTCTATTCATCTCCCTCCACCTCCTCCCATCTCCTCTCGCCTCCTCTCACCTACTCCCCAGTTTTGGCTTCCTTTACAGTGTGACATTTTGTGTGAGTGTGGTTTACAGGCACAGTGATCTGATGTTGGAGGAATAATTCTACTGAATCCCCCTATTTACACCACAATAGTTGCATTTTACATGAACAACATCTATTTTTAATGGTGTGAGCAGGTGATGATGTCAGTGGTTGTAAGTCTCCTTCTGATGTAACAACTGCCCCTCCTCCTGTGAAGGAGGTCTAAAGGCTAACATACTCCTCCTGTGAAGGAGGTCTAAAGGCTAACATACTCCTCCTGTGAAGGAGGTCTAAAGGCTAACATACTCCTCCTGTGAAGGAGGTCTAAAGGCTAACATACTCCTCCTGTGAAGGAGGTCTAAAGGCTAACATACTCCTCCTGTGAAGGAGGTCTAAAGGCTAACAAACTCCTCCTGTGAAGGAGGTCTAAAGGATAACATACTCCTCTGTCATTGTGTATACACAGATGAGCCAAAACATTATAGCAGTGTCCCTAATTTGCTACGTCTCTCTGTGTGTTGCTGAAACAATGTAGACCCACTTTAGAGTTTGGTTTTGTTTCAAAGGCAAACTCCGGATAAATTACACACATGGGACAGTTGTTTGGCAGACGATTCATCTTAATATGTTGAATCATTTGTGAAATATTTATGACTCCTCAATTTATCCAGACAAACAAAGACATGGAAAAAAATTGAATAATCTATGCAATTATTATTTAGCCTTTCAGCTGAAAGCTTTCCCTTTTTTTTTACAATTCTGTGAATAAACTGTTTCTGATATTATCTCTACAAGGTAGCAAAGGTGTTGTGGCTCGAAGAATGAAGATCAACCCAGGGTTTCTGCTTATTGTCCACCTCCTCTCTCCTCTTTCTATCAGATGATAAACCCAGGGTTTCTGTTTATTGGCCACCTCCTCTCTCCTCTCTCCATCAGATGATAAACCCAGGGTTTCTGCTTATTGGCCACCTCCTCTCCCCTCTTTCCATCAGATGATAAACCCAGGGTTTCTGCTTATTGGCCACCTCCTCTCCCCTCTCTCCATCAGATGATAAACCCAGGGTTTCTGCTTATTGTCCACCTCCTCTCCCCTCTCTCCATCAGATGATAAACCCAGGGTTTCTGCTTATTGTCCACCTCCTCTCCCCTCTCTCCATCAGATGATAAACCCAGGGTTTCTGCTTATTGGCCACCTCCTCTCCCCTCTCTCCATCAGATGATAAACCCAGGGTTTCTGCTTATTGTCCACCTCCTCTCCCCTCTCTCCATCAGATGATAAACCCAGGGTTTCTGCTTATTGTCCACCTCCTCTCCCCTCTCTCCATCAGATGATAAACCCAGGGTTTCTGCGTATTGGCCACCTCCTCTCTCCATCAGATGATAAACCCAGGGTTTGTTTTCCCGGATGTCACTTATATAATATCCCTTAGAACAGGCCCTTCATGTATACTGTCTCACTTGGTTACAGCTATTTCCCAGATTCCTCCACTGTGTCTTAATTTACTCTGGTTGTAGGGCCTTTAAAGCACACAGAAATCAAACATATTGAATCCTTCTATATCAGACTCTTCCATTTGCAAACTGCTCCACTTTATAATATTTATGTCCCAGTTTAAGAGTGACTATTTTCTCTTTGACTTTTTCTTTGATGGAAAATAAAGGATGAGTTTTTATTTTCTTTTGTTGAATGTAAGTGTTTATGTGGAGTGAGATGAAGGTCTCCCTGGAGAACAGGATATTCCAGTGGTACCACAGCATCTCATAGGAACCCAAGTGTGCCAGACAAAACTGCAGAAATACTCTGAAACAATTTCTGCTGAAACTTTTGCGTCTCTTCTGGGCTTAGATAGCACTTGTGAACAATTGACTATGTAGGAGAAATAATTTAAAAACAGATTAACATCTCCCTCAACTATCATTTACTGAATGTGGAAGAATTCAAGCAGCTGGACCCGCTTTGCAGTTTCCAGTGTCTCCTCTTTCTCGTCTTCTCTCCCTCTTCTCTCCTCTTCTCTCCTCTATTCCCTCTTCCTCTCCTCTATTCCCTCTTCCTCTCCTCTATACCCTCTTCTTCTCTCTATATATATATACACACAATGATCCACATCTACTTCAAATCCAGACAGTAGAACAAACTCAGACTAGCATCTCCTCTCTCTCTCTCTCTCTCTCTCTCTCTCTCTCTCTCTCTCTCTCTCTCTCTCTCTCTCTCTCTCTCTCTCTCTCTCTGTCCCTCTCTCTCTCTCTCTGCCTCTCTCTCTCTCTCTCTTTCACCTCTCTGTTTCTCTTTCTCCCTATTTAAGTATCTTTGTTTCTCTGCCTTCGCTCTGCATGAAGATGGCCAGTTGGACTTAATTACAGTGCTGCCCATGTCTTGGGTATATATTAGTGATGGTTACAGTGGAACCTGTCAGAATATCCATCATCTCCATCACCTGTAGTTCATCTGTATTCTCATCTTTCCTCCAGGACTCAGCCTTGGTGTGAGAAACACAGACAGAGAGAGAGAGTGGTACATGTGAATTTGTGAGCAGGGTGTGTGTGGTCACTGTTTTCCATTGGGACCACGTTTGTATTATTCATTGGTTTTATAAATAGAGCCTCCATGTGTTGGTGTTGCCGTGGGTCGCTGTTGCCATTCGTTGGTGTTGCCGTGGGTCGCTGTTGCCATGTGTTGGTGTTGCCGCGGGTCGCTGTTGCCATTCGTTGGTGTTGCCGTGGGTCGCTGTTGCCATGTGTTGGTGTTGCCGCTGGTCGCTGTTGCCATTCGTTGGTGTTGCCGTGGGTCGCTGTTGCCATTCGTTGGTGTTGCCGTGGGTCGCTGTTGCCATTCGTTGGTGTTGCCGTGGGTCGCTGTTGGCATTCGTTGGTGTTGCCGTGGGTCGCTGTTGCCATTCGTTGGTGTTGCCGTGGGTCGCTGTTGCCATTCGTTGGTGTTGTCGTGGGTCGCTGTTGCCATTCGTTGGTGTTGCCGCGGGTCGCTGTTGCCATTCGTTGGTGTTGCCGTGGGTCGCTGTTGCCATGTGTTGGTGTTGCCGCGGGTCGCTGTTGCCATTTGTTGGTGTTGCCGTGGGTCGCTGTTGCCATTCGTTGGTGTTGCCGTGGGTCGCTGTTGCCATGTGTTGGTGTTGCCGCGGGTCGCTGTTGCCATTCGTTGGTGTTGCCGTGGGTCGCTGTTGCCATGTGTTGGTGTTGCCGCTGGTCGCTGTTGCCATTCGTTGGTGTTGCCGTGGGTCGCTGTTGGCATTCGTTGGTGTTGCCGTGGGTCGCTGTTGCCATTCGTTGGTGTTGCCGTGGGTTGCTGTTGCCATTCGTTGGTGTTGCCATGAATCGTGGTCAGTGTTGCCAGGTGGCTCAAAGGCATGCTTTTTGGATGATTGTAACTTCATCAATCAACATTTTTTTAAATAAAGTTTTGTATAAACTCCTAAATCAATCATAGTGATCATTCATTCTTCTAGAAATTAAGACTTCATGTTTTTGACCTCTTGTATTCTAAAACAACTATTCTGAATCCTAAAACAACTATCCTGTTCCACCAAACATCTCTCCTGTTCCATCAAACATCTCTCCTGTTCCATCAAACATCTCTCCTGTTCCATCAAACATCTCTCCTGTTCCACCAAACATCTCTCCTGTTCCATCAAACATCTCTCCTGTTCCATCAAACAACTCTCCTGTTCCACCAAACATCTCTCCTGTTCCACCAAACATCTCTCCTGTTCCACCAAACATCTCTCCTGTTCCACCAAACACCTCTCCTGTTTCATCAAACATCTCTGATTGCAAATCATCTCTCCTGTTTTTTAAACACTATATGACACTAAATGTTCCTGTTATGTGAAACACCGAATTTTCTCTTTGTAACACTTGTCTTGTTATGTGAAGCACCTTTTCTTTTGAACACTTTGAAACACACCTGTTTTCTTAAACACCCTCAGCTGTATGTTTGCCTCTGTTGTGCTTTTCTGCTTTACAGTAACACGACATCACCATTTATTTCCACATATGAGAAGAGAGATTGAGCTACATCTCATGAAGATAAGAATAACTTCAATGCTTACGCTTCAATATGTTTGTGTGTTTGCTTCATTAAGCTAATTTTAAACATAAAGCTGTACATATAGAATACTAATAGGCCGGTAACAGAGACACAAACACATCTGGTCCTCTCTCTGGTCCTCACATAAAGCTGTACATATAGAATACTAATAGGCCGGTAACAGAGACACAAACACATCTGGTCCTCTCTCTGGTCCTCACATAAAGCTGTACATATAGAATACTAATAGGCCGGTAACAGAGACACAAACACATCTGGTCCTCTCTCTGGTCCTCACATAAAGCTGTACATATAGAATACTAATAGGCCGGTAACAGAGACACAAACACATCTGGTCCTCTCTCTGGTCCTCACATAAAGCTGTACATATAGAATACTAATAGGCCGGTAACAGAGACACAAACACATCTGGTCCTCTCTCTGGTCCTCACATAAAGCTGTACATATAGAATACTAATAGGCCGGTAACAGAGACACAAACACATCTGGTCCTCTCTCTGGTCCTCACATAAAGCTGTACATATAGAATACTAATAGGCCGGTAACAGAGACACAAACACATCTGGTCCTCTCTCTGGTCCTCACATAAAGCTGTACATATAGAATACTAATAGGCCGGTAACAGAGACACAAACACATCTGGTCCTCTCTCTGGTCCTCACATAAAGCTGTACATATAGAATACTAATAGGCCGGTAACAGAGACACAAACACATCTGGTCCTCTCTCTGGTCCTCACATAAAGCTGTACATATAGAATACTAATAGGCCGGTAACAGAGACACAAACACATCTGGTCCTCTCTCTGGTCCTCACATAAAGCTGTACATATAGAATACTAATAGGCCGGTAACAGAGACACAAACACATCTGGTCCTCTCTCTGGTCCTCACATAAAGCTGTACATATAGAATACTAATAGGCCGGTAACAGAGACACAAACACATCTGGTCCTCTCTCTGGTCCTCACATAAAGCTGTACATATAGAATACTAATAGGCCGGTAACAGAGACACAAACACATCTGGTCCTCTCTCTGGTCCTCACATAAAGCTGTACATATAGAATACTAATAGGCCGGTAACAGAGACACAAACACATCTGGTCCTCTCTCTGGTCCTCACATAAAGCTGTACATATAGAATACTAATAGGCCGGTAACAGAGACACAAACACATCTGGTCCTCTCTCTGGTCCTCACATAAAGCTGTACATATAGAATACTAATAGGCCGGTAACAGAGACACAAACACATCTGGTCCTCTCTCTGGTCCTCACATAAAGCTGTACATATAGAATACTAATAGGCCGGTAACAGAGACACAAACACATCTGGTCCTCTCTGGTCCTCACATAAAGCTGTACATATAGAATACTAATAGGCCGGTAACAGAGACACAAACACATCTGGTCCTCTCTCTGGTCCTCACATAAAGCTGTACATATAGAATACTAATAGGCCGGTAACAGAGACACAAACACATCTGGTCCTCTCTCTGGTCCTCACATAAAGCTGTACATATAGAATACTAATAGGCCGGTAACAGAGACACAAACACATCTGGTCCTCTCTCTGGTCCTCACATAAAGCTGTACATATAGAATACTAATAGGCCGGTAACAGAGACACAAACACATCTGGTCCTCTCTCTGGTCCTCACATAAAGCTGTACATATAGAATACTAATAGGCCGGTAACAGAGACACAAACACATCTGGTCCTCTCTCTGGTCCTCACATAAAGCTGTACATATAGAATACTAATAGGCCGGTAACAGAGACACAAACACATCTGGTCCTCTCTGGTCCTCACATAAAGCTGTACATATAGAATACTAATAGGCCGGTAACAGAGACACAAACACATCTGGTCCTCTCTCTGGTCCTCACATAAAGCTGTACATATAGAATACTAATAGGCCGGTAACAGAGACACAAACACATCTGGTCCTCTCTCTGGTCCTCACATAAAGCTGTACATATAGAATACTAATAGGCCGGTAACAGAGACACAAACACATCTGGTCCTCTCTCTGGTCCTCACATAAAGCTGTACATATAGAATACTAATAGGCCGGTAACAGAGACACAAACACATCTGGTCCTCCTCTCTGGTCCTCACATAAAGCTGTACATATAGAATACTAATAGGCCGGTAACAGAGACACAAACACATCTGGTCCTCTCTCTGGTCCTCACATAAAGCTGTACATATAGAATACTAATAGGCCGGTAACAGAGACACAAACACATCTGGTCCTCTCTCTGGTCCTCACATAAAGCTGTACATATAGAATACTAATAGGCCGGTAACAGAGACACAAACACATCTGGTCCTCTCTCTGGTCCTCACATAAAGCTGTACATATAGAATACTAATAGGCCGGTAACAGAGACACAAACACATCTGGTCCTCTCTCTGGTCCTCACATAAAGCTGTACATATAGAATACTAATAGGCCGGTAACAGAGACACAAACACATCTGGTCCTCCCTCTGGTCCTCACATAAAGCTGTACATATAGAATACTAATAGGCCGGTAACAGAGACACAAACACATCTGGTACTCTCTCTGGTCCTCACATAAAGCTGTACATATAGAATACTAATAGGCCGGTAACAGAGACACAAACACATCTGGTCCTCTCTCTGGTCCTCACATAAAGCTGTACATATAGAATACTAATAGGCCGGTAACAGAGACACAAACACATCTGGTACTCTCTCTGGTCCTCACATAAAGCTGTACATATAGAATACTAATAGGCCGGTAACAGAGACACAAACACATCTGGTCCTCCCTCTGGTCCTCACATAAAGCTGTACATATAGAATACTAATAGGCCGGTAACAGAGACACAAACACATCTGGTACTCCCTCTCTCCCTCCCTCCTTCTCTCAATCTCTGTCTGTCTCTCTCTCTTTATATCTCCCTAATTCTCTTTCTCTGTCTAACTCTCTCACTTTCTCTCTCTTTTTGAATCTGTCCAGGCATAACTGTGTGGAGGATAAAACTAATAGTCTTTTGGCAGAAGGCTTGGAGGTAAAAAAAGTAATTGAGTACATCTGTTATTGGGTAACAAGAGACTAAACTTTAAGATGGATTCGCCTGTTTACGGTTTAATCAAGATCTAGTCTGATTTAGAGGTCTCATTTTGTCGATTACATGAAGAACCCGTTATCGTTTGGTAAAAATAAACATGTCAAATAGGGTAAGATGTATAATACAAGATGTATAAACTAATAAAATACAAGCTGTATCGTTTTGTGTCATGTGTCCTCTCCTAGACAGACGATCATTCTGTTTCAAATGAAATACTACTTAAAAAATAATATGGAGAATATGGCAGATAACTGATGTCAAGCACTGTTTTATATCTGATTCTGTGTAGTTCAGTGCTGTAGATCAGTGCTGTAGTTCTGTGCTGTAGTTCTTTACTGCAGTTATGTGCTGTAGTTTTGTGCTGTAGTTCTGTACTGTAGTTCTGTGCTGTAGTTCTTTACTGTAGTTCTGTGCTGTAGTTTTGTGCTGTAGTTCTTTACTGCAGTTCTTTGCTGTAGTTTTGTGCTGTAGTTCTGTACTGTAAGTTCTCGTCTTTCTCTACTGCTGATATATTCCTGGGTCCTGCATCGTGTTTCTGTCTGGAACTTCCTTCAGGGTTATAGGTCGTAGGTCTCGTGGTGTGATTTAGCTCTATGTGGGTCTTCTTGTCCAAACTTGTGCACTCTGGACTGAAACAGTAAATCAGAAACCCGTACGTGAGAGTGCCTGATGACGATCCGCTCAGGTTCTGCTACGGTGTAAAGATGACTAGAAGCCCTGAGGGGAACCTGTTGAAATGTGTTTCTATGTGATGTATTCACTGATGTATCTCAGTCATTCTGCTCTATTTGACAAACATGCTATTAAAAACCACAGTGTGAGTCTTGGGCCGAGGTTAACGCTTAAACATTTGCCATCTTTTATGCAAAGGCTGCATTGTGTCAAGGCTCCAGGAAAACACAGAGCGAACCACAGGTTTAAAAGAAGTCATTGTGACAGGTTGTAATGCAGCAGGAATGTAATCACTGAGGACAGCAGGAAGGCAGTTTCAGAACGCCGGGCGTGAGATTGATCACCTGAGCCGAGGCTGTGTTTCCTCTGCCAACGTGACGCATTTCAGCAGCTGATCATTCTCTGTCTTAGGATTCTGGAACAGGATGGAGGACGGTATCTGTCCCAGTGAAGAGTAGTGTTCATTAACATTATCCTCTGACCAGGTCAGACAAGTTGGACACAAACACTAACACAGTTATATTGTATAATATTATTACATATAATATATTATGTTCGCTATTCAGATGTTTTTATCAGGAGAAAATAACAAGGTTTAAACATAGATTGTAGGCAGTTGAATTCAGGTAGTTCCATTTAGGTCTGGGATTCTCAAACTTCTGTCAGGGCCCCCCAGCCGTACCTTGTATTGAATGTGTTCCAGGGCGAGCACTCCTGAACCAAACAGTCTCCTATTTCTCATGCTCTTGTCCTTTTGAATCAAGCTAAAACAGAATTCTGAGACAGCTGAGGTCCCCAGGAGAGATTTGAGAAACATTGACTAAGCTTGAAGGGTTGGATAAATAAATTAAACCTGGAGTCCTTAGAGCAATAGCTTTTGGTTTCATGGTCATCCGTCACCCCTGACAACAGCATTCAATCCAAGCACTCGTAATAATATCTCTGATTTTATAGTGATGCCAGTTTGAAATTCAATCAAATGGGTCAACTAGCATTTATTTTTAAGGCAGAAGTGTGTTTGTGCCGAACTATTTCCATAATTATGAACACACAGAGAGACAAGAAGTAAGGATTTTTACCCGAGTGTCTGATGATAATTACAGATGCTATCAGAAGACTGCTGCTTAATCTTCTATTATTTATTAAGAATGTATTTTTTACTCCTTTTCTCCTTTTTATCTATATTTCTCTATCCGTTTTCCTGTCTGTCTGACTGTCTGCTTGTCTGTCTGTCTGTCTGTCTGACTGTCTGCTTGTCTGTCTGTCTGCTTGTCTGTCTGTTTAGCTGTGTTGTTGTTGTTGATTGAATCTGTGACACCATACTGCCAGTATTGGATGGAACTGCTGTATAAACAACCATACAGGATTATTCTGTTGAACTCAATTTGGGGCTTGTTGACATCTTTCATATATTGCAATCATTGTTCAGAACTACCAGTTATACTGCTGCCGAAATTCAATATGCACACACACACACGCACACACACTCAGAAGCTGCAGATCTTGGATCCATTTGTTAATACAATGCATTTACCCAGTGTAACCTGGGGGTGTTTTGTGTGTGTGTGTGTAACATGAATAAAGCCTGGGGAACAAGCACTTCTGAATATTTCAATCAACAGACTTGTTTCAACCTGCTGTGTGGAGCATATTGCTGTTTTGACAACATTTCTCGTGGCTTAAAGCGGCATTGAAAATGTCAGTCTTTGTTCCAGTCTTTGACACAGCTTGACTTTGGGTTACACAAAGACTGTCAAAACAATTCAAAACAACAAGCAAAATGGAGACATAAATTCACTTCTTCTGTGGAGATAAAAAGTGGGAAAATATATTTTGTTTTATGTGATCCATTTTTAGCCCCATCTCCTTATTGCTTTCTCACATTTTTCAAGGTTTTTATACGGTAGAAACGTCTCACCACAGGATTTCTATATTGCTGATATGAATATATATTTGGTTGGAGATCTTCTTGCTGCTCATATGCTAATATGCTTCCCTGACGGATATTATTTAGCAACACCTACAGAATGTCTTTATATAAAGAGATCATGTTCTCCCCTGGAAATACAGAGCAGGCTGGTTCCTTCCTGTACCCAAAACTGTATTTAAATCCTGTTGATGAATCACCAGCTTAAGTACAGCACGGCTGGAGTACTAATCACTTCAGAAGAGGAGGAAGTGTGAAGAGACCAACAAAGATTCTACATGTAAATGCTCTCCAAAACACTAACCGAATTACCGGAGAATAACGCCTGTTTAAAACATGTAAATGCTCTCCAAAACACTAACCGAATTACCGGATAATAACGCCTGTTTAAAACATGTAAATGCTCTCCAAAACACTAACCGAATTACCAGAGAATAACGCCCGTTTAAAGTAGTGCACTGTAATCTGAATTGAGCAACCCTACACACTCATCAGTCATCAACTGTGTTACATTATAGATCATATCTCTCTCAGCCTGTATGTGCTGACCAGTGTGGGGCCTAAATGCCACAATCAGGGCTTTAGAAATCACTTTTGTTCCTCTACAGCTGGCAGGCGGGCAAACTGGCAGGTGGTCTTTGAACGACACAAGGCTGAGGTGTGAGGACTTCCAAACACTGCGGCTTCCACAGATATCTTGTATAATTTCACAATCCATTATAATAAGAACATAACAGACTGCTGATTGATGTGGAAGAGGAATTTAGCAGGACACTATTTAGCAGGGGACACTATTTAGCAGGGGACACTATTTGGCAGGGGACACTATTTGGCAGGGGACACTGTTTAGCAGGGGACATGATTTGGCAGAGGACACTATTTGACAGGGGACACTATTTGGCAGGGGACATGATTTGGCAGGGGACACTATTTGGCAGGGGACATGATTTGGCAGGGGACACTATTTGACAGGGGACACTATTTAGCAGGCGACATGATTTGGCAGAGGACACTATTTGGCAAGGGACACTATTTGACAGGGGACACTATTTGGCAGGGGACACTATTTGGCAGGGGACACTATTTGACAGGGGACACTATTTGGCAGGGGACACTATTTGGCAGGGGACACTATTTGGCAGGGGACACTATTTGGCAGGGGACACTATTTAGCAGGGGACACTATTTGGCAGGGGACACTATTTGTCAGGCGACACTATTTAGCAGGGAACATGATTTGGCAGGGGACACTATTTGGCAAGGGACACTATTTGTCAGGGGACACTATTTGTCAGGGGACACTATTTGACAGGGGACACTATTTGACAGGGGACACTATTTTGGCAAGGGACACTATTTGACAGGGGACACTATTTGGTAGGGGACACTATTTGGCAAGGGACACTATTTGACAGGGGACACTATTTGACAGGGGACACTATTTGGCAGGGGACACTATTTGGCAGGGGACACTATTTGGCAGGAAATATCTCATGTTTATTAGCTAAAGGCAAGGAAACAATGGCCCATTTAAAATGGGATTTTACTACAAGTAATTTATCGCTAAATAGTATTTTTGATTTATTGACCTGCATCAATCTATTTGTATATAAATGTTTTAAATATATATATACAAATATTATTATTGTTTTGTTTAATATCTGTAGATGACCTAAACTGATTATATTTAGTAAGTCATTGGGCCAAAGTTGGTCTACATGGTTATTGGTCGGAATGGAAATGAATTTAATGAACCGTTGTGTAACAGATGAAGTATACAATCATGAATGACTGACTCCAGTTTAAAAATGTTTAATTGAAGGTTAACTTCAATTGAAAGATACTGTTAGTTACATAATTTCAAGCTAAAGCAAGTTCTATGTGAACAAGTGTTCCCCTGAATTTCAGATATCTACACTAGCCTATTGATTACTCTCTGAATTTCAGATATCTACACTAGCCTATTGATTACTCTCTGAAATTCAGATATTTACACTAGCCTATTGATTACTCTCTGAATTTCAGATATCTACACTAGCCTATTGATTACTCTCTGAATTTCAGATATCTACACTAGCCTATTGATTACTCTCTGAAATAGCCTCAGCGTTCACTCTAATTACAAGCAGAAAGTTTCACAAAATTCTCACTTTTAACTTGAGAGTTTCTTCTCCAGAGGCCAGACATTTTGCTCAATAAACCACAACATTAAAGGAAACATTGCTTATTATCAATCAATATCTAATCTTGCTCCCAAACACTTCAGCATAAATGTACAGAGGCCGGAACAATCTATCACACTAGAAATGTCTGGTGCCAAAAGCCTTGGCAGAACTGGGCCAGTCTACCCACAATCTCTCTGACAGCAGCTCACACGCCACCCAACCACCAATCGCCGCATTGAACAGTTGTTGTGCTGCTTGTGTGGCACAGCTGAATGCACATTACATAAACAATTCGTTTTTTATTCTTGTTTAGTGTCAATATTAAAGGATCTTCTAGCCCTTTTAGATAAATGCACTGTTTATATAGTGTCAATATTAAAAAATACTTCTAGCACTTTTAGATTTTTTTGGCTAATGCAGCTAGCGTATTACCAGCTTAAATGGGTTTTAGATGCTGTGGGTGGGATGGAGAAATTGTTTTCTGACCCCTACATGGTTTTATGCATGAGGCTATTATCTCCTCATTCTGAGCTGGTCTGGGCTTTGTCCTGAATAGGCCCCTATTCTACGAAGTGCACTATTCTGGACCAGGGCCCTTACAGGTCTGCTCTAAGGAAGTCACCTATATAGCAGACAGGGTACAATATGGGATGTGTCTCTATTCCTGGTTTAACAACATCCCTAAAACCAGCCAGCCCTCTCCCTCCTCTAATGTGTGTGTTCTGCTCCTGTATGTCGGGTGAGGAGAGGAGGTGGAGAAGGAGAAAAGGGGAGAAACAGAGGAGAAGAAGGTGGAGAAACAGAGGAGAAAAGGGGAGAAACAGAGGAGAAAAGGGGAGAAACCGAGGAGAAAAGGGGAGAAACAGAGGAGAAGAAGGTGGAGAAACAGAGGAGAAAAGGGGAGAAACAGAGGAGAAGAAGGTGGAGAAGCCGAGGAGAAAAGGGGAGAAACAGAGGAGAAGAAGGCGGAGAAGCAGAGGAGAAAAGGGGAGAAACAGAGGAGAAGAAGGTGGAGAAGCAGAGGAGAAGAAGGTAGAGAAGCAGAGGAGAAAAGGGGAGAAACAGAGGAGAAAAGGGGAGAAACAGAGGAGAAGAAGGTGGAGAAGCAGAGGAGAAAAGGGGAGAAACAGAGGAGAAGAAGGTGGAGAAACAGAGGAGAAGAAGGTAGAGAAGCAGAGGAGAAAAGGGGAGAAACAGAGGAGAAGAAGGTGGAGAAGCAGAGGAGAAGAAGGTGGAGAAGCAGAGGAGAAAAGGGGAGAAACAGAGGAGAAGAAGGTGGAGAAACAGAGGAGAAAAGGGGAGAAACAGAGGAGAAGAAGGTGGAGAAGCAGAGGAGAAAAAGGGAGAAACAGAGGAGAAAAGGGGAGAAACAGAGGAGAAGAATGTAGAGAAGCAGAGGAGAAAAGGGAAGAAACAGAGGAGAAGAAGGTGGAGAAGCAGAGGAGAAAAGGGGAGAAACAGAGGAGAAAAGGGGAGAAACAGAGGAGAAAAGGGGAGAAACAGAGGAGAAGAAGGTGGAGAAGCAGAGGAGAAGAAGGTGGAGAAACAGAGGAGAAAAGGGGAGAAACAGAGGAGAAGAAGGTGGAGAAGCAGAGGAGAAGAAGGTAGAGAAGCAGAGGAGAAGAAGGTGGAGAAACAGAGGAGAAGAAGGTGGAGAAGGAGAAAAGGGGAGAAACAGAGGAGAAGAAGGTGGAGAAGCAGAGGAGAAAAGGGGAGAAACAGAGGAGAAAAGGGGAGAAACAGAGGAGAAGAAGGTAGAGAAGCAGAGGAGAAAAGGGGAGAAACAGAGGAGAAAAGGGGAGAAACAGAGGAGAAAAGGGGAGAAACAGAGGAGAAGAAGGTGGAGAAACAGAGGAGAAGAAGGTGGAGAAGCAGAGGAGAAAAGGGGAGAAACAGAGGAGAAGAAGGTGGAGAAGCAGAGGAGAAGAAGGGGGAGAAGCAGAGGAGAAAAGGGGAGAAACAGAGGAGAAGAAGGTGGAGAAACAGAGGAGAAGAAGGTAGAGAAGCAGAGGAGAAAAGGGGAGAAACAGAGGAGAAGAAGGTGGAGAAGCAGAGGAGAAGAAGGTGGAGAAGCAGAGGAGAAGAAGGTGGAGAAACAGAGGAGAAGAAGGTGGAGAAACAGAGGAGAAAAGGGGAGAAACAGAGGAGAAAAGGGGAGAAACAGAGGAGAAAAGGGGAGAAACCGAGGAGAAAAGGGGAGAAACAGAGGAGAAGAAGGTGGAGAAGCAGAGGAGAAACAAGGGAGAAAAAAATGGAGAAAGTGAAGAAAAGAGGGAGAAAGGGATAAATAAACCTCTTGATGTGTTGGGCTGGCTGACTGATGAAGTGAGGAAAAGAGGAGGAATTGATGAAAGGAGGAGAGGAGTAAAGGAGGAAAGGACTACTCCATCATCCTAAACCATTACTCCAACTTAACCTAAACCATTACTCCATCATCCTAAACCATTACTCCAACTTAACCTAAACCATTACTCCAACTTAACCTAAACCATTACTCCAACTTATCCTAAACCATTACTCCAACTTAACCTAAACCATTACTCCAACTTATCCTAAACCATTACTCCAACTTAACCTAAACCATTACTCCAACTTAACCTAAACCATTACTCCAACTTAACCTAAACCATTACTCCATCTTAACCTAAACCATTACTCCAACTTATCCTAAACCATTACTCCAACTTAACCTAAACCATTACTCCAACTTAACCTAAACCATTACTCCAACTTAACCTAAACCATTACTCCTGTCACGCCGGCTCTGTCTCGTAGCCGGCGAGGTGTGTGCATGAATAAAAGGAGGCAGGCACCGGATCCGTAGCGTGAGGAGTTTTAATGTAACTCTATGCCAACGCAACTCAGCACGTACACACTAGTACGGAAAATAACAAACCCGAGCGACACAGCGCTTAATGGTAACTGCCCAACAACCAGGCTCAGTAACAAACAGACGAACCGGTGTCTGTAATAACGCCGAGTGGCGTGTACCCACATACAACAATAAACAATACCACACGAGGACATGACCCCACAGAGGAAGCCTATATGGGAGACTAATGGGGAATGAACACCAGGTGTGTGCAATAGACAGGACTAGACAAAGTGACAAATGAGGGGGCGGCGGCCGCTAATAGGTCGGCGACGACGAACGACGAAACCCGCCACCAGAGGGCAGTGGAGCTGCGCTAGAGGGATTCCTCACAGTACTCCCCCCCTGACGGGCGGCTCCAGCCGTCCGTCGCCGCCGACCCAGAGGCCGACCCGGAGGACGCGGAGCTGGACGATCAGGCCGCCGACGATGGAACGCCTCCACTAACGTAGGATCGAGTACGTCCCTCGCCGGCACCCAACAGCGTTCCTCCGGACCGTACCCCTCCCACTCCACAAGGTACTGGAGGCCCCCTCTCCGGCGTCTGGAGTCTCTGATGGTGCTGACACGGTACGCCGGACCCCCCTCAATGTCCAGGGGGGGTTGGGGGACCTCTCTCACCTCAGATTGCTGGAGGGGACCAGCGACCACCGGCCTGAGGAGAGACACATGGAACGAGGCATTCATTCGATAATCAGGTGGCAGCTGTAATCGATAGGTTACCTCGTTCACTCTCCTCAGGACTTTAAACGGCCCCACAAACCGAGGAGCCAGCTTCCGGCAGGGCAGGCGGAGCGGAAGGTTTCGAGTCGAGAGCCAGACCCGATCCCCCGGAGCGTAGTTTGGCGTGTCACTACGTCTCCGGTCAGCGGTGGACTTCTGACGTTGTCCGGCGCGCTGCAGGTGCCGATGAGCCACAATCCACGTGTCCTCCGCGCGCCGGAACCAGTCGTCCACCGCTGGAGTCTCGGTCTCGGGCTGGCTCTGCTGCCAAGGGGCCAGGACCGGCTGATACCCTAAGACACACTGAAAAGGTGACATGTCAGTAGAGGAGTGACGGAGCGAGTTTTGAGCATACTCTGCCCATGGCAAAAACTCCGCCCACTCCTCTGGCCGGTCCTGGCAATACGATCTCAGAAACCTCCCTATCTCCTGATTGACTCGTTCCACCTGCCCATTAGCCTCGGGGTGATACCCAGAGGTCAGACTGACCGAGACCCCCAACCGTCTCATGACGCCCTCCAGACCTTCGACGTAAACTGGGGACCCCGGTCAGATACGATGTCCTCCGGGACCCCGTAGTGCCGGAAGACGTGTGTGAACAGGGCTTCCGCGGTCTGCAGGGCCGTCGGGAGACCTGGCATGGGCAGAAAGCGGCAGGCCTTTGAGAAACGGTCCACGACAACCAGGACTGTAGTGTGACCCTTGGAGAGAGGGAGGTCAGTCAAAAAATCAACACTAATATGTGACCATGGTCGCCGTGGAACGGGCAAAGGATGTAACTTACCCCCCGGAAGGTGTCTAGGTGCCTTACTCTGAGCGCATACAGAACAGGAGGTAACATACACCCTCACATCCTTGGCCAGACTAGGCCACCAATATCTATTGGTGAGACAGCGCACTGTCCGACCAATCCCAGGGTGTCCAGTTGACACCGATGTGTGGGCCCAGCAGATCAGACGATCACGATCATCCAGCGGCACGTAGACACGCCCCTCTGGGCATGGTGGGGGAGCTGGTTCTGTGCGTAACGCCCGCTGGATGTCCGCATCCACCGCCCACACCACCGGTGCCACTATACAGGAAGAGGGAAAAATGGGAGAATTATCCACATATCTCTCCGTGGTGTCATACAATCTGGACAGTGCGTCTGCCTTGACGTTTTTTGTACCCGGAATGTACGAGATCGTAAAGTCAAACCGAGTAAAAAATAACGCCCACCTAGCCTGACGAGGATTCAGTCTCCTAGCTGCCCTAATATACTCCAGGTTACGGTGGTCAGTCCAGACTACAAACGGGTGTCTCGCTCCCTCGAGCCAGTGCCTCCACTCAGACAGAGCTTTAACCACAGCTAGCAGCTCCCTATCACCTACGTCATAGTTTTGCTCCGCCGCACTGAGCTTCCGCGAGTAAAAGGCACAGGGGCGGAGTTGAGGGGGCGTGCCCGAGCGCTGGGATAGCACCGCACCTATCCCAACCGCTGACGCGTCAACCTCCACTATGAACGGAAGCGACGGATCTGGGTAGGCCAACACCTGTGCGGAGGTGAACAGTGTTTTCAATGCACTAAACGCGCAGTCTGCCTCGTTCGACCAGCGAATACGAGATGGCCCACCCTTCAACAGGGATGTAATAGGAGCTGCTACCTTGCCAAAGTTTCGGATAAACCTACGATAGAAGTTGGAAAACCCGATGAACCGTTGTACCGCCTTAACCGTGGTGGGAATGGGCCAATTACGCAGGTCATGCTCCCTCAGTCGCTCCAGTACTCTGCGAACAAGGGAGACATGGTCCGCACGGGTTGCAGAGTACACCAGGATGTCGTCAATGTACACCACCACACCGTGGCCGACCATGTCCCGAAACAGGTTATTCACAAAGGACTGGAAAACCGACGGCGCATTCATAAACCCATACGGCATCACCAGGTACTCATTGTGCCCTGAAGTGGTGCTAAAGGCTGTCTTCCACTCATCTCCCTCTCGGATACGCACCAAATTATACGCGCTCCTGAGATCCAGTTTTGTGAAAAAACGTGCCCCGTGCATTGATTCTATCACAGTCGAAATCAGAGGGAGAGGATACCGATAACGAACTGTAATTTTATTCAATGCCCGATAGTCTATACAGGGACGCAACCCCCCGTCTCTCTTTTTCACAAAAAAGAAACTCGAGGAGGCGGAAGAAGTGGAATGGCGAATTATCCCCGGACTCAATGACTCAGAGATGTACGTCTCCATCGTCTCTGTCTCCGCTTGGGACAGGGGATACACGTGACTGTGCGGTGGTACAACGCCTACCTGTAGGTCTATCACGCAATCCCCCGGACGATGGGGTGGTAATTTAGTAGCCAACTGTTTGGAGAATACAACTGCCAAATCACTATACTCCGGAGGAATGCGCACAGTGGAGACACTGTCTGGACTCTCCACAGATGTCGCATTGATGGAAACACCCAGACACCTTCCCTGACACTCCTGTCCCCACTCCGCTAGAACCCTCCGAGACCATGAAAACTGGGGGTTATGCAACGCCAACCAGGGCAACCCCAACACCACGGGAAAATTAGGTGACTCAATTATGTGAAATGTAATATGTTCGGTGTGATTGTGATTAGAAATCATAGAGATTGGAACTGTGACCTGCCTCACCACCCCAGACCCCAGCGGACGATTGTCTAGGGCTGTGATTGGTCGAGGACAGTCCAACAGTTTTAACGGAATGTTCAGCGTATGCGCAAAAGACCTGTCCATAAAAATCCCAGCTGCGCCTGAATCGACTAGCGCCTTACACTGGGACATGGTGTGAAAACCGGGGAAATGCACCGGTAGAGTGACATGCGCATCAGAGGGTTCCAGTCGGGTGTTAGGTGCGTTTACCTGCGTCGCAGAAGTGTCAGACTTCCTACCCAGCCTCTGGTAACAGTGGGAAGCAGAGTGCCCCCTTCTGCCACAAAAGGTGCACTCCTTCTGCCGCGCGGTCTCCCGATGCGCAGCGCCTCCCACCTCCATAGGTACGGGAGCAGCCGCGGAACCAGGCAGAGCGAGCGGAGCCGGACCGGTACGTCCGCGAGCCGCAAGCAGGTTATCCAGTTTGATTGCCATGTCCACCAGTTGGTCAAAGGACAATGTGGCATCCCTGCATGCTAACTCCTTACGGACGTCCGGCCTCAAACTACACCGAAAAGCATCGATGTATGCTCGCTCACCCCAACCAGCCCCCGCCGCCAGGGTTCTAAACTCCAAAGCGAAGTCCTGAACGCTCCGGCTCCCCTGCCTCAGGTGAAAGAGGCACTCGCCCGCCTCCCGGCCCTCAGGGGGTTTTTCGAAAATGGACCGGAAGGTCCGAACGAATGCCTCCCACTGATGGAGGATCGGCCCTCCTCCATTCCATATGGAATTAGCCCATACGAGGGCTTTACCGGTGAGGCGAGAGACCAACGCAGCCACCTTTTCGTGGTCTGAGGGAACCGCGTTCAGGGAGCTAAAATACAGCTCGAGATGGAGAATAAAACCCTGACAGCGGTCCGCTGCCCCGTCATAATGCCCCGGAAGCTGGAGCGCAATCGCCCGAGCCGCCGGTGGTGGAGATGCCGGTAAGGGAACCGCGGCCGCCGCGGCAGGATCGGGGAGTCTCTTCTCCAGCCGCTCCATGGTGGTCATCACCCGGTCCATCGCCGTTCCCAGGGACGCAAGCATCTCCTCGTGACGGGTGAGTGTAGCCTGTCCTGCGGGATCCATGGTCCTTTCCTTTTTTGAGGTGTGGTATTATGTCACGCCGGCTCTGTCTCGTAGCCGGCGAGGTGTGTGCATGAATAAAAGGAGGCAGGCACCGGATCCGTAGCGTGAGGAGTTTTCATGTAACTCTATGCCAACGCAACTCAGCACGTACACACTAGTACGGAAAATAACAAACCCGAGCGACACAGCGCTTAATGGTAACTGCCCAACAACCAGGCTCAGTAACAAACAGACGAACCGGTGTCTGTAATAACGCCAAGTGGCGTGTACCCACATACAACAATAAACAATACCACACGAGGACATGACCCCACAGAGGAAGCCTATATAGGAGACTAATGGGGAATGAACACCAGGTGTGTGCAATAGACAGGACTAGACAAAGTGACAAATGAGGGGGCGGCGGCCGCTAATACGTCGGCGACGACGAACGACGAAACCCGCCACCAGAGGGCAGTGGAGCTGCGCTAGAGGGATTCCTCACAACTCCATCTTAACCTAAACCATTACTCCAACTTAACCTAAACCATTACTCCATCTTAACCTAAACCATTACTCCAACTTAACCTAAACCATTACTCCAACTTATCCTAAACCATTACTCCAACTTAACCTAAACCATTACTCCAACTTAGCCTAAACCAGCCTGGCTAGATGACTCACTGGAAATCTAATCACTTGCTCACTCCTCTCTTGTTCTATCACTTTTTTCTTTTATCTCTTAATGTTTCTTTCTCATTTGCTCACGATCTTTTCCTCTCTTTAATTCTTCCAGAAATAATAATCTCTTCTCAGACTGTGATCCATCGCTGGTGGTGCATCTCATTAATAGCACTTAATCCAGCTCCCTAATGCTTTTTTACACTGGGAAGGAAACATGATGGTATTAGCAAAGTCCTCAGCTTCTGACCTTCTTCACCACTTCAAAGTGAGCTATCAAACTGCAATTATAAATGACTTACCGACCGTTTATATCTGCCGTGACAGAAACATTCTAAATTGATTTTAATAGATGTTACGTTTACATTTTAAAACTAGGGATGAAGAGATGAAAACATTTCAGATCAATGGCATTATATTTATCAAAAGACACAAAAATAAATATCACACAGTGATTATTGCTCTAGGAAAAGTTAGGTACTTTGCTTTATTACTTATTGCTTATTATTAACTGACCAATGTATTATTAACTAACCAGTGTATTATTAACTGACCAGTGTATTATTAACTAACCAATGTATTATTAACTGACCAGTGTATTATTAACTAACCAGTGTATTATTAACTGACCAGTGTATTATTAACTAACCAGTGCATTATTAACTAACCAATGTATTATTAACTGACCAGTGTATTATTAACTAACCAATTTATTATTAACTGACCAGTGTATTATTAACTGACCAGTGTATTAATAACTGACCAGTGTATTATTAACTGACCAGTGTATTAATAACTGACCAATGTATTATTAACTGACCAGTGTATTATTAACTGACCAGTGTATTATTAACTGACCAGTGTATTATTAACTGACCAGTGTATTATTAACTGACCAATGTATTATTAACTGACCAGTGTATTATTAACTAACCAGTGTATTATTAACTGACCAGTGTATTATTAACTGACCAATGTATTATTAACTGACCAGTGTATTAATAACTGACCAGTGTATTATTAACTGACCAATGTATTATTAACTAACCAGTGTATTAATTATTATTAACTAACCAGTGTATTAATAACTGACCAGTGTATTATTAACTGACCAGTGTATTATTAACTGACCAGTGTATTATTAACTAACCAGTGTATTATTAACTAACCAGTGTATTATTAACTGACCAGTGTATTATTAACTAACCAGTGTATTATTAACTAACCAGTGTATTATTAACTAACCAGTGTATTATTAACTAACCAGTGTATTATTAACTGACCAGTGTATTATTAACTAACCAGTGTATTATTAACTAACCAGTGTATTATTAACCTACCAGTGTATTAATAACTGACCAGTGTATTAATTATTATTAACTGACCAGTGTATTAATAACTGACCAGTGTATTATTAACTAACCAGTGTATTAATTATTATTAACTAACCAGTGTATTAATAACTGACCAATGTATTATTAACTGACCAGTGTATTATTAACTGACCAGTGTATTAATAACTGACCAGTGTATTATTAACTGACCAGTGTATTAATAACTGACCAATGTATTATTAACTGACCAGTGTATTAATAACTGACCAGTGTATTATTAACTGACCAATGTATTATTAACTAACCAGTGTATTAATAACTGACCAATGTATTATTAACTAACCAGTGTATTAATAACTGACCAATGTATTATTAACTGACCAGTGTATTAATAACTGACCAGTGTATTATTAACTGACCAATGTATTATTAACTAACCAGTGTATTAATAACTGACCAATGTATTATTAACTAACCAGTGTATTAATAACTGACCAGTGTATTAATAACTGACCAATTTATTATTAACTGACCAGTGTATTAATAACTGACCAGTGTATTACTAACTGACCAATTTATTATTAACTGACCAGTGTATTGTAAACACTAAACACACCTCTATACTCACATGCCCACATACCCACATGCCCACATGCCCACAAGCCCACATACCCACATACTCACATGCCCACATACCCACATGCCCACATACCCACATGCCCACATGCCCACATGCCCACATACCCACATGCCCACATGCCCACATGCCCACATACCCACATGCCCACATGCCCACATACCCACATGCCCACATACCCACATGCCCATGAACATAATTCAGAGTCTACTAGATGTGAACATAATTCAGAGTCTACTAGATGTGAACATAATTCAGAGTCTACTAGATGTGAACATAATTCAGAGTCTACTAGATGTGAACCTAATTCAGAGTCTACTAGATGTGAACATAATTCAGAGTCTACTAGATGTGAACATAATTCAGAGTCTACTAGATGTGAACATAATTCAGAGTCTACTAGATGTGAACATAATTCAGAGTCTACTAGATGTGAACATAATTCAGAGTCTACTAGATGTGAACATAAATCAGAGTCTACTAGATGTGAACATAATTCAGAGTCTACTAGATGTGAACATAAATCAGAGTCTACTAGATGTGAACATAATTCAGAGTCTACTAGATGTGAACATAATTCAGAGTCTACTAGATGTGAACATAATTCAGAGTCTACTAGATGTGAACATAATTCAGAGTCTACTAGATGTGAACATAATTCAGAGTCTACTAGATGTGAACATAATTCAGAGTCTACTAGATGTGAACATAATTCAGGTTCCCGTATGGCCTTCTCATGTTTTTGCCTTGAGCAATTCAGTAATATAACAATTAAAAGTCTGTCAAGACCTGGAAGTGCTGTGAAACAGTCTTCATTTGTTAGAATAAAGGGGAAATTGAGTGGCTGCTGCTATTAGCTCCAGATTATATACAAATTATAGACATATATCATGTCTCACTGCTATTAGCTCCAGATAATATACAAATTATAGATAAATCATGTCTCACTGCTATTAGCTCCAGATTATATACAAATCATAGATATATCATGTCTCACTGCTATTAGCTCCAGATTATATACAAATTATAGATAAATCATGTCTCACTGCTATTAGCTCCAGATTATATACAAATTATAGATAAATCATGTCTCACTGCTATTAGCTCCAGATTATATACAAATCATAGACATTTCATGTCTTCCTCACTACTCTACACCACAGTGGACTATAAAGAAACCTCAAATGTTAGATCTTCAACGAGCATCAATCCCTAAGACCTTCATTAATATGCTTCACAACGCCCTAATATATCTCAGCGTTCTTCAAACCCTAGTATGGGATTTTGGCTATCAGCTTCTTATCTTCCTCCCCAGAGTCAGATTAACTTGTGGATTTAATTTAACGGTTCTCAATCGGACAGAGAATGGTGCCTGCAATCCCAGGGTTTTGGATTAATTCCCAGGACAAAATAAAATCTAATATCATAAAAATGTATATCTGCAAAGTAAATGTAATATTAGCTTGACTTGTGCTAGCTGCATTTTAAGGGAAAATAAATATTTGCACAGCACAGATAAAGGTAAAGTTAACAGCTAGTGGCACTCTATGATGTTGGAGGTCAGTGCTACAGGGGTGTTTCTTAGGTACGAGAACGATAGCGCGAGCTAGCTATAAAAATAATAAAATACCAAATTAGTACACTTGCCTCCCTGGACATTCACCTCGCAGCCAATGAGAATGAAGCATTTGGTTTCTGTAATTATTGTCCAGGGGGGATGGTTCTCCACATATCAGACTCTCCTCACATGCCTGGTAGTTTCTGTAATTATTGTCCAGGGGGATGGTTATCAGCATATCAGACTCTCCTCACATGCCTGGTAGTTTCTGTAATTATTGTCCAGGGGGATGGTTATCAGCATATCAGACTCTCCTCACATGCCTGGTAGTTTCTGTAATTATTGTCCAGGGGGATGGTTATCAGCATATCAGACTCTCCTCACATGCCTGGTAGTTTCTGTAATTATTGTCCAGGGGATGGTTATCAGCATATCAGACTCTCCTCACATGCCTGGTAGTTTCTGTAATTATTGTCCAGGGGGATGGTTATCAGCATATCAGACTCTCCTCACATGCCTGGTAGTTTCTGTAATTATTGTCCAGGGGGATGGTTATCAGCATATCAGACTCTCCTCACATGCCTGGTAGTTTCTGTAATTATTGTCCAGGGGGATGGTTATCAGCATATCAGACTCTCCTCACATGCCTGGTAGTTTCTGTAATTATTGTCCAGGGGGATGGTTATCAGCATATCAGACTCTCCTCACATGCCTGGTAGTTTCTGTAATTATTGTCCAGGGGGATGGTTATCAGCATATCAGACTCTCCTCACATGCCTGGCTGGAAGCCTAATGACAATTGGGATGAAAAGGAAAGATAAACTACAAAGTTTCCCACACAGATTATGCTGTTGTTGCTTGAGTCATCTTTTTTTACTTCAACCTTTATTTAACCAGGTAGGTCGATTGAGAACAAATTGGCAAGACTTTTGAGGTAGACAAGCCCAGGACATCATACATACAGAGCATGCACTCTACCACGAGCTACAGACTCCTCCAATAGGAACCCAGGATATCATACATACAGAGCATGCACTCTACCACTGAGATACCAACTCCTCCAATAGGAACCCAGGACATCATACATACAGAGCATGCACTCTACCACTGACATACCAACTCCTCCAATAGGAACCCAGGACATCATACATACAGAGCATGCACTCTACCACTGAGATACCAACTCCTCCAATAGGAACCCAGGACATCATACATACAGAGCATGCACTCTACCACGAGCTACAGACTCCTCCAATAGGAAACCAGGATATCATACATACAGAGCATGCACTCTACCACTGAGATACCAACTCCTCCAATAGGAACCCAGGACATCATACATACAGAGCATGCACTCTACCACTGAGATACCAACTCCTCCAATAGGAACCCAGGACATCATACATACAGAACATGCACTCTACCACTGAGATACCAACTCCTCCAATAGGAACCCAGGACATCATACATACAGAGCATGCACTCTACCACTGAGATACCAACTCCTCCAATAGGAACCCAGGACATC
>CM055733.1:25224661-25251212 GCA_029465975.1 Dallia pectoralis
ATACTGTAACCATGGCCTGTGAGTACTGTATCTATGGCATGTGAGTACTGTAACCATGTCCTGTGAGTACTGTATCTATGGCCTGTGAGTACTGTATCTATGACATGTGAGTACTGTATCTATGGCCTGTGAGTACTCTATCTATGGCCTGTGAGTACAGTGGCTATGGACTGTGAGTACTGTAACCATGGCCTGTGAGTACTGTATCTATGGCCTGTGAGTACTGTGGCTATGGCCTGTGAGTACTGTAGCTGTGGCCTGTGAGTACTGTATCTATGGCCTGTGAGTACTGTATCTATGGCATATGAGTACTGTATCTATGGCCTGTGAGTACTGTGGCTATGACCTGTGAATACTGTAGCTATGACCTGTGAGTACTGTATCTATGGCCTGTGAGTACTGTATCTATGGCCTGTGAGTACTGTATCTATGGCCTGTGTGTACTGTATCTATGGCCTGTGAGTACTGTGGCTATGACCTGTGAATACTGTAGCTATGACCTGTGAGTACTGTATCTATGGCCTGTGAGTACTGTAACCATGGCCTGAGAGTACTGTATCTATGGCCTGTGAGTACTGTATCTATGGCATATGAGTACTGTATCTATGGCCTGTGAGTACTGTGGCTATGACCTGTGAATACTGTAGCTATGACCTGTGAGTACTGTATCTATGGCCTGTGAGTACTGTATCTATGGCCTGTGAGTACTGTATCTATGGCCTGTGAGTACTGTATCTATGGCCTGTGTGTACTGTATCAATGGCCTGTGAGTACTGTGGCTATGACCTGTGAATACTGTAGCTATGACCTGTGAGTACTGTATCTATGGCATGTGAGTACTGTAGCCATGGCCTGTGAGTACTGTAGCTGTGGCCTGTGAGTACTGTATCTATGGCCTGTGAGTACTGTAACCATGGCCTGTGAGTACTGTATCTATGGCCTGTGAGTACTGTATCTATGGCCTGTGAGTACTGTAACCATGGCCTGTGAGTACTGTAGCTATGACCTGTGAATACTGTAGCTGTGGCCTGTGAGTACTGTAGCTATGGCCTGTGAGTACTGTATATATGGCCTGTGAGTACTGTAGCTGTGGCCTGTGAGTACTGTAGCCACTAATCTTGATTTAGCCATTGTAATGTAGCAGTCAGATTAATCTATAGCACCTGCAGAATGTCCTGCAGCGTATCCTTCCTCTGGTTAGGGTGTTAAGTGCTCACTCGACACTTCATCAGCACACTTTGTTTCTCAGCCAACCAGTTCTCTGAGGTGTGCATTTTCAGCTCCCCTTAACAGTTGTCAAACCCCTTTAGTTTTTCCGTCAAACTCTTTCTAGCCTGTAAACAACTCAGCGTTTTCACCAGCGGAGGAGCTCAAATCAATCAGATGTGCCCCTGGCTCTCACACACACACACACACATCTCTGTGTACCCTCTCTTTATACATTTCTTATGTTCTAACATTTCTTGTGAGAAGTGTCTACATGTGGTTATAACAGAAATGTGACGTGATAAAAACCAGATGGTTTAATGTTTAATGTTTAATGTTGGATAAATGCCTCTAAACATTGATCATTGCGTTGGTGAAGGTTTTCTTATATAATTACAGTTTTATCCATCTAAATGTTGTGTTGTTGCTCTGACTAACTGATAAACACTTTGTTTTCTTATATAAATACAGTTTCTCCATCTACATGTTGTGTTGTTGCTCTGACTAACTGATAAACACTTTGTTTTCTTATATAATTACAGTTTTATCCATCTACATGTTGTGTTGTTGATCTGACTAACTGATAAACACTTTGTTTTCTTATATAATTACAGTTTTATCCATCTAAATGCTGTGTTGTTGATCTGACTAACTGATAAACACTTTGTTTTCTTATATAATTACAGTTTCTCCATCTACATGTTGTGTTGTTGATCTGACTAACTGATAAACACTTTGTTTTCTTATATAATTACAGTTTTATCCATCTAAATGCTGTGTTGTTGATCTGACTAACTGATAAACACTTTGTTTTCTTATATAATTACAGTTTTATCCATCTACATGTTGTGTTGTTGCTCTGACTAACTGATAAACACTTTGTTTTCTTATATAATTACAGTTTTATCCATCTACATGCTGTGTTGTTGATCTGACTAACTGATAAACACTTTGTTTTCTTATATAAATACAGTTTTATCCATCTACATGTTGTGTTGTTGATCTGACTAACTGATAAACACTTTGTTTTCTTATATAATTACAGTTTCTTCATCTACATGTTGTGTTGTTGATCTGACTAACTGATAAACACTTTGTTTTCTTATATAATTACAGTTTTATCCATCTACATGTTGTGTTGTTGATCTGACTAACTGATAAACACTTTGTTTTCTTATATAATTACAGTTTTATCCATCTACATGTTGTGTTGTTGATCTGACTAACTGATAAACACTTTGTTTTCTTATATAATTACAGTTTTATCCATCTACATGTTGTGTTGTTGATCTGACTAACTGATAAACACTTTGTTTTCTTATATAATTACAGTTTCTCCATCTACATGTTGTGTTGTTGATCTGACTAACTGATAAACACTTTGTTTTCTTATATAATTACAGTTTTATCCATCTACATGTTGTGTTGTTGATCTGACTAACTGATAAACACTTTGTTTTCTTATATAATTACAGTTTTATCCATCTAAATGCTGTGTTGTTGATCTGACTAACTGATAAACACTTTGTTTTCTTATATAATTACAGTTTTATCCATCTACATGTTGTGTTGTTGATCTGACTAACTGATAAACACTTTGTTTTCTTATATAATTACAGTTTTATCCATCTACATGTTGTGTTGTTGATCTGACTAACTGATAAACACTTTGTTTTCTTATATAATTACAGTTTTATCCATCTAAATGTTGTGTTGTTGATCTGACTAACTGATAAACACTTTGTTTTCTTATATAATTACAGTTTTATCCATCTACATGTTGTGTTGTTGATCTGACTAACTGATAAACACTTTGTTTTCTTATATAATTACAGTTTTATCCATCTAAATGCTGTGTTGTTGATCTGACTAACTGATAAACACTTTGTTTTCTTATATAATTACAGTTTTATCCATCTAAATGCTGTGTTGTTGATCTGACTAACTGATAAACACTTTGTTTTCTTATATAATTACAGTTTTATCCATCTACATGTTGTGTTGTTGATCTGACTAACTGATAAACACTTTGTTTTCTTATATAATTACAGTTTTATCCATCTATAATGTTGTGTTGTTGATCTGACTAACTGATAAACACTTTGTTTTCTTATATAATTACAGTTTTATCCATCTACATGTTGTGTTGTTGATCTGACTAACTGATAAACACTTTGTTTTCTTATATAATTACAGTTTTATCCATCTACATGTTGTGTTGTTGATCTGACTAACTGATAAACACTTTGTTTTCTTATATAATTACAGTTTTATCCATCTACATGTTGTGTTGTTGATCTGACTAACTGATAAACACTTTGTTTTCTTATATAATTACAGTTTTATCCATCTAAATTTTGTGTTGTTGATCTGACTAACTGATAAACACTTTGTTTTCTTATATAATTACAGTTTATCCATCTACATGTTGTGTTGTTGATCTGACTAACTGATAAACACTAACTGATAAACACTTTGTTTTCTTATATAATTACAGTTTTATCCATCTACATGTTGTGTTGTTGATCTGACTAACTGATAAACACTTTGTTTTCTTATATAATTACAGTTTTATCCATCTACATGTTGTGTTGTTGATCTGACTAACTGATAAACACTTTGTTTTCTTATATAATTACAGTTTTATCCATCTACATGTTGTGTTGTTGATCTGACTAACTGATAAACACTTTGTTTTCTTATATAATTACAGTTTTATCCATCTACATGTTGTGTTGTTGATCTGACTAACTGATAAACACTTTGTTTTCTTATATAATTACAGTTTTATCCATCTACATGTTGTGTTGTTGATCTGACTAACTGATAAACACTTTGTTTTCTTATATAATTACAGTTTTATCCATCTACATGTTGTGTTGTTGATCTGACTAACTGATAAACACTTTGTTTTTTTCTTATATAATTACAGTTTTATCCATCTACATGTTGTGTTGTTGATCTGACTAACTGATAAACACTTTGTTTTCTTATATAATTACAGTTTTATCCATCTACATGTTGTGTTGTTGATCTGACTAACTGATAAACACTTTGTTTTCTTATATAATTACAGTTTTATCCATCTAAATGTTGTGTTGTTGATCTGACTAACTGATAAACACTTTGTTTTCTTTATAATACAGTTTTATCCATCTACAGTTTTGATCTCCATAAACACTTTGTTTTACATAATGTTTTATCCATCTAAATGTGTGTTGTTGATCTGACTAACTGATAAACACTTTGTTTTCTTATATAATTACAGTTTTATCCATCTAAATGCTGTGTTGTTGATCTGACTAACTGATAAACACTTTGTTTTCTTATATAATTACAGTTTTATCCATCTACATGTTGTGTTGTTGCTCTGACTAACTGATAAACACTTTGTTTTCTTATATAATTACAGTTTTATCCATCTACATGTTGTGTTGTTGCTCTGACTAACTGATAAACACTTTGTTTTCTTATATAATTACAGTTTTATCCATCTACATGTTGTGTTGTTGATCTGACTAACTGATAAACACTTTGTTTTTTTCTTATATAATTACAGTTTTCTTATATTTACAGTTTCCATCTACATGTTGTGTTGTTGATCTGACTAACTGATAAACACTTTGTTTTCTTATATAATTACAGTTTTATCCATCTACATGTTGTGTTGTTGCTCTGACTAACTGATAAACACTTTGTTTTCTTATATAATTACAGTTTTATCCATCTACATGTTGTGTTGTTGCTCTGACTAACTGATAAACACTTTGTTTTCTTATATAATTACAGTTTTATCCATCTACATGTTGTGTTGTTGCTCTGACTAACTGATAAACACTTATAACTCAACAGCGTTGCCTCTGAGGTAATTAACACATAAACAGGATGTTGTCAATGGCATTTCATTGGATGCTTTATTACATTTGAAGGCTACTTCTTCTGTTCTGGCATAAAATGTAAGTCCTCAAATGCCCGAGTTGGGATCGGAAGGTACTTTTCTTATTTAATTCTGAAGCGGGTGACAGAGGATAACAAATGTGAATACGCGTGTCTTGTGATATCTTAGCAAGCAGCTGTGCAGCTGTCTGTTGTTCAATTAAGCACACGGCCAGTCTGATGTGCTGCTGTCTGTTGTTTGATTAAGCACACATGGTAAACTAATACACCATTTAACTAGGCATCCAGTATATCTAATATACCATACAACCAGTTAGCCATAGAGCTAAACAACATGTTACCAGCCATCTAGATAATGTACAGTCATCAAGCCACTGAAGAACAAGGTTGATATGCGACAACGATCAACGATCTGGATGTAATTAGGGATAATTGTCTTGCTCAAGGACAGAACAACACTATTCAGTTCAACATTCCCGTATTTGTTTAATAATGAGTGTTAACAGATTCAATTAGCTTGTGTACTCTAGCTACCGATTTCAGATTTTTTTGGTAGATGCTATAATTCCATTCCTGGTCAGCTTAAGGGAGTTCCAGGACATGAAAACTCAGACCTGTCAGGTTAATAATTGATGCTCAGAAAAATGCAAAATATTAATCTTTCAATAAATATGTCAGAGTGGCAAAAAGGTAGTTCCATGACAAATGTTAATTTCCTAAATGTCCTGTGTGTTAATAATCTGTGGCAGTAGAATAAGACATAAGCCCGTGGTTGTCTGATGTGTTCAACAGTCAGACAGGTGAGATTCTGTATGTTTATGTTTAATCATATCTAATGGAATATGTACTTAATTAGCTGTCCCTTTTATTACAACCAGAAACACTAGTCTTGGACCTATATTATCTTAATTGTACAAGATTATAAATAATAGAATTCCTTTTTCTCTCCTTTCACTGAATATAGTTGGTAGTGGCCATTATCAATATTTTAAATGAGAAAATTATTGGTCAGGCTCGAGGCTGTATCTGTGTCCACACACACAAACACACCCACACACGCATCGACACACACACACACACCGACACACACACACACGCACACACATACACACCGACACACACACACACACACCCACCCACTCACATACACACACTGGAAGATGCATCATTTCACTAGGTATGTTGGCTGTCATGGTAACTGCCTGTCCCCCTTGGTTCTCTGTCAACATGGCTGTCATTTTCTTTTAATCACTGAATCAATATCTATCCTGTCCATATTTCTACCGGTGGAAATCTGCTATTCAAAGCCAGAAAAACCCCTTCCAAACATGAATAGCATATTAGCACACCACTGAAGATTGTAGCCTGAAACACAAGGATTCTCAGTCTCAAACATAATACATTTATTTTAATTTTCTATTTGGACTGTTCCTTCTATTCATTGGCCAAACAAATGATCAAACGAGGTGATTGGATTGACTGAGACCCCATAAGTCTCTATTTGTTAAATGCTAGTTACACCAGGCAATTAGGAGCCTTGTTCCACCCTGACACATGAATACATCATCTGTACCAATTGTGTTTAACTGAAGTAAACAAACAAATAGAAATGATCTAGACAATCTGCTGTTCTTTCTCCTACCCTCGTCTTTATAGTTGCGGTAATGTGGTTGAGATGATGTCTGCAACTGGTCATATTAAAAAGCAACCCCAAAATGTCTTTCTATGTGTAAGCATCGATACGCTCTGTTTAACATACTGGATGAGAGTCACAGAACGTGATTTAACCATCCATAATTACAGTGGTGATGTAATATTTATGTGGGTCCTCCAGTGGCCTGGTTAGCTGAAACAGATTTGGCTACGCGTTCAGTAACATATTTTGTGCTACATTTTGACCAGCGCAGGCACATGACAGAGTTTAACGGACAGACACTTTGTTGCAGCTTGTAACACACATTTAATTTATCATGACTCAGGCCCCTGACAGGGCATCACCTTCATAGGCTAAAAGAAATATCTCCAACCACAGACTCAGAACAGCCCATTGTGAGCGAGAAAATGAAGACAGACTGACAGAAAGAGAGAGAAAAAGAGAGAAAGAGACAAAAAGAAAGAAAAAGTGAGGGCAACAGAGAGAGCAACAGAGAGAGAGCAACAGAGAGAGGAACAGAGAGACCAACAGAGAGAGCAACAGAGAGAGCAACAGAGAGAGAGCAACAGAGAGAGGAACAGAGAGACCAACAGAGAGAGCAACAGTGAGAGTAACAGAGAGAGAGCAACAGAGAGAGCAACAGAGAGAGAGCAACAGAGAGAGGAACAGAGAGACCAACAGAGAGAGAGCAACAGAGAGAGCAACAGAGAGAGGAACAGAGAGAGCAACAGAGAGAGGAACAGAGAGAGAGCAACAGAGAGTGACCAACAGAGAGAGGAACAGAGAGAGGAACAGAGAGTGACCAACAGAGAGAGGAACAGAGAGAGGAACAGAGAGAGCAACAGAGAGAGAGCAACAGAGAGAGCAACAGAGAGAGAGCAACAGAGAGAGGAACAGAGAGACCAACAGAGAGAGAGCAACAGAGAGTGACCAACAGAGAGAGGAACAGAGAGACCAACAGAGAGAGGAACAGAGAGTGACCAACAGAGAGAGGAACAGAGAGACCAACAGAGAGAGGAACAGAGAGAGGAACAGAGAGAGGAACAGAGAGAGGAACTGAGAGAGCAACAGAGAGAGATCAACAGAGAGAGATCAACAGAGAGAGGAACAGAGAGACCAACAGAGAGAGCAACAGAGAGAGCAACAGAGAGAGAGCAACAGAGAGAGGAACAGAGAGACCAACAGAGAGAGAGCAACAGAGAGAGGAACAGAGAGAGCAACAGAGAGAGGAACAGAGAGAGGAACAGAGAGACCAACAGAGAGAGCAACAGAGAGAGCAACAGAGAGAGCAACAGAGAGAGAGCAACATAGAGAGGAACAGAGAGACCAACAGAGAGAGAGCAACAGAGAGAGGAACAGAGAGACCAACAGAGAGAGAGCAACAGAGAGAGGAACAGAGAGACCAACAGAGAGAGCAACAGAGAGAGGAACAGAGAGAGCAACAGAGAGAGGAACAGAGAGAGCAACAGAGAGAGCAACAGAGAGAGCAACAGAGAGAGGAACAGAGAGAGCAACAGAGAGAGACCAACAGAGAGAGGAACAGAGAGACCAACAGAGAGAGCAACAGAGAGAGGAACAGAGAGACCAACAGAGAGAGCAACAGAGAGAGGAACAGAGAGACCAACAGAGAGAGCAACAGAGAGAGATCAACAGAGAGACCAACAGAGAGAGCAACAGAGAGAGCAACAGAGAGACCAACAGAGAGAGCAACAGAGAGAGAGAGCAACAGAGAGTGACCAACAGAGAGAGGAACAGAGAGACCAACAGAGAGAGAGCAACAGAGAGTGACCAACAGAGAGAGGAACAGAGAGAGGAACAGAGAGAGGAACAGAGAGAGGAACAGAGAGACCAACAGAGAGAGAGCAACAGAGAGTGACCAACAGAGAGAGGAACAGAGAGAGGAACAGAGAGACCAACAGAGAGAGAGCAACAGAGAGTGACCAACAGAGAGAGCAACAGAGAGAGGAACAGAGAGACCAACAGAGAGAGAGCAACAGAGAGTGACCAACAGAGAGAGGAACAGAGAGACCAACAGAGAGAGACCAACAGAGAGAGGAACAGAGAGAGGAACAGAGAGAGCAACAGAGAGAGCAACAGAGAGAGCAACAGAGAGAGCAACAGAGAGAGCAAGAGAGAGCACACTACATCGTCTTCTGTCATGTTAAGTCCTCCTGTGATATTTCACTCTGTAATATTTCACTCTGTGACATTTTACTCTGTAATATTTCACCCTGTGATATTTCACTCTGTAATATTTCAGTCTGTGATATTTCACTCTGTAATATTTCACTCTGTGACATTTTACTCTGTAATATTTCACTCTGTGACATTTCACTCTGTGACATTTCACTCTGTGATATTTCACTCTGTGACATTTCCCTCTGTGACATTTCACTCTGTGATATTTCACTCTGTAATATTTCACTCTGTGACATTTCACTCTGTAACATTTCACTCTCTCATATTTCACTCTGTGACATTTGACTCTGTGACATTTCACTCTGTGACATTCCACTCTGTGATATTTCTCAACGTCTCCCAATCAATAGCTGCCCATTAATGAACCGTTGTGGAACGTGTCAATATATCCTTGTATCTTCGTTGTCACACTCATTTCCACTGGTGAAGCTTTATTGTTGGTAATTAAAATAGCATTGAGACTTAATTATATCTAACAGAGCTTTAATGAGCAATGTCATGGAACAATCAATCAGAAAAGATTGTGGGTTGAGTGAACTGTGCTAATGATGTTGACATGTGGTCTGGAAGCCAAAGAAAATGCCCTGTCTGCTAATGGTGATCTGAGATCAATAGAATGGTATCAATATGATGCATTAACATAACCATAACTATATTATGAATCAGAAGAGGAGTCTCTCAGATACACTCCCAATTAGCATACTAGTACCTACGTAGGGCACTCGGTAAAAAAACTGCCCTACATTGGGACATTTGGAACACGGACAGTCTGAGACTAAAATGGAAACCAAGTGATTTCAGGGGGAGGGAGACAGGGAGAGAGGAGAGAGAGGGAGAGAGAGGAGGGAGGGAGGGTGGGAGGGAGGGAGAGAGAGGAGGGAGGGAGGGAGAGGAGAGAGGGAGAGAGAGGAGGGAGGGAGAGAGAGAAGGGAGGGAGAGGAGAGAGGGAGGGAGAGAGAGGAGGGAGGGAGGGTGGGAGGTAGAGGAGAGAGAGGAGGGAGACACAAACTGTGTGGTATCCTCTGTGAGGTGATGGTGGAGTCTGCCATTATGAGAGAGAGACGGAGAGGGAGGGAGAGATGGAGGATAAAAGAGGGGACGGATGCATTTAGGGTGAGAGATAAAAAGGGAGGTGTGTGTGTGTGTGTGTGTGTGCATGTGTGTGTGTGTGTGTGTGTGTGTGTGAGTTCAGGGACATTGTGTTTTCACCAGCCACTTGGCTGTTCTTGTTGATGTAAGAGGTTTGAGTCACTTCACAGTCAGGCTGTTCCCAGATCAGAGGGAAGACGGGGACCAAATGTTACCCACCCGTCAGACTGTTCCCAGACCCCAATAGAGACACCACTAGAGACCTTCTAGATACCCAAGTCGAGACGTTCTAGAGAACTTCTGCTGTTCACAAATCCCCTTGGTGTTAAATAAGACCACATGCCGTGGGGAGACATAACGTAGATATCCCCCAAATGTTAAATAAGACCACATGCTGCGGGGAGACATTACGTAGATATCCCCCAAACGTTAAATAAGACCACATGCCGTGGGGAGACATTACGTAGATATCCCCCGAACATTAAATAAGACCACATGCTGTGGGGAGACATTACGTAGATTTCCCCCAAACAAGGAGAAGTGGTCATATCAAAAGGTCTTGGTTTATTCAGCACAATCTCCGGTTTCCTTTCAATCAAAACAATTAAACGAACTTTTCACGAAAACAAATATACTGCTGTGAGCATCAAAACATAGCATGATTAATGCGATTGAATAAAACTGTTGCGCTCTACCCTCTAACCTGCCTGCCAAACCATTCTACTACATTATTTACACCTGATTTCACGCATATCCCGCCTCCAGGAGGAGGAGCTAACACATAGACTCAATCAAGTTAGTCCACGCATTAAGCATTAAACTTAGTCTCATTAGACATTTAAATCATATCTACTTGAAATGCATACAAACAGAGCAAAATGTAAAAATCTTTCAGGTTCGTGTTTCTAACAACATAAGTGGTTCTGAATATGGCTCCAACACCCCCAAACGTTAAATAAGACCACATGCCGTGGGGAGACATAACGTAGATATCCCCCAAATGTTAAATAAGAACACATGCCGTGGGGAGATATTACGTAGATTTCCCCCAAACATTAAATAAGACCACATGCTGTGGGGAGACATTACGTAGATATCCCCCAAATGTTAAATAAGACCACATGCCGTCGGGAGACATTTCGTAGATATCCCCCAAATGTTAAATAAGACCACATGCTGTGGGGAGACATTACGTAGATATCCCCCAAACGTTAAATAAGACCACATGCTGTGGGGAGACATTTCGTAGATATCCCCCAAATGTTAAATAAGACCACATGCTGTGGGGAAACATAACGTAGATATCCCCCAAACGTTAAATAAGACCACATGCTGTGGGGAGACATTTCGTAGATATCCCCCAAATGTTAAATAAGACCACATGCTGTGGGGAGACATTTCGTAGATATCCCCCAAATGTTAAATAAGACCACATGATGTGGGGAGACATTACGTAGATATCCCCCAAACTTTAAATAAGACCACATGCTGTGGGGAGACATAACGTAGATATCCCCCAAACGCTAAATAAGACCACATGCTGTGGGGAGACATAACGTAGATATCCCCCAAATGTTAAATAAGAACACATGCCGTGGGGAGATATTACGTAGATTTCCCCCAAACATTAAATAAGACCACATGCTGTGGGGAGACATTACGTAGATATCCCCCAAATGTTAAATAAGACCACATGCCGTCGGGAGACATTTCGTAGATATCCCCCAAATGTTAAATAAGACCACATGCTGTGGGGAGACATTACGTAGATATCCCCCAAACGTTAAATAAGACCACATGCTGTGGGGAGACATTTCGTAGATATCCCCCAAATGTTAAATAAGACCACATGCTGTGGGGAAACATAACGTAGATATCCCCCAAACGTTAAATAAGACCACATGCTGTGGGGAGACATTTCGTAGATATCCCCCAAATGTTAAATAAGACCACATGCTGTGGGGAGACATTTCGTAGATATCCCCCAAATGTTAAATAAGACCACATGATGTGGGGAGACATTACGTAGATATCCCCCAAACTTTAAATAAGACCACATGCTGTGGGGAGACATAACGTAGATATCCCCCAAACGCTAAATAAGACCACATGCTGTGGGGAAACATACCGTAGATATCCCCCAAACGTTAAATAAGACCACATGCTGTGGGGAGACATAACGTAGATATCCCCCAAATGTTAAATAAGACCACATGCCGTGGGGAGACATTACGTAGATATCCCCCAAACGTTAAATAAGACCACATGCTGTGGGGAGACATAACGTAGATATCCCCCAAATGTTAAATAAGACCACAAGCTGTGGGGAGACATTACGTAGATATCCCCCAAACGTTTTAGTGCTGAGCTGTTCTCACAGTGTGAACTTGTTAGCTTTATTCTTGCAAATGAAGGCTATCATGTTGCTGAATGATTAACTTCTGCTTTAATCAATACTAGAGCTATTAGTTTGCATAGGGGCTGGCTTGTGCTGGTGTGCTGGTGTGTGTGTATCTGCGTGTGTGTATCTGCATGTAAGTGTGAGTGTGAGTGTGTGTGTGTGTGTGTGTGTGTGTGTGTGTGTGTGTGTGTGTGTGTGGTTGTTCATTCAGCCTGGGTTGCAGCTGTAAATTTGTAGGAAACTCATTAGGGAGAATGGTCAGGCAGGTGACATACAGCTGATAATTGTGTGGTGAATAAATACATTTGTTCTCAGACGTTTAACATTTCAACCTCCAACCAAATGTTACCATGGTTCATGTTGGTTTAGGCTGTTAGTAGCTGTCAGGGTTTATTTTGTTATCAACCCTGATGGTCATACAAAGTAGTAAACCTCCTGTCAATGTATCTTGTCTGTGTTATTGTTCAGCTCATTTCTCTACACAATTTTCCAGTAATTGATTACGGCTTGTAGAGGACTAAAAGACAAGATTAATCAAAATCTCAATCTGTCCAATATTAGGCTTGATCTGTCTATAGAATGAAAAAAAAAATCATAGCTAATTCTCTACATGTTTTAGGAAACAAACAGACACCAATGACTTCAGAAGATTATCTTTATTGTTTTCTTAATGGTAACGACTCTTCTCATGCCTTTTATTAGATTGTCAGATACATGTATAAAGTGACAAGTTCTACAGTGACAATATTATAAAACTACCTCAGCACTGATGCTAACACTGCTAATAATTAACACTGCTAATTACTAACACTGCTAATAATTAACACTGCTAATAATTAACACTGCTAATAATTAACACTGCTAATAATTAACACTGCTAATAATTAACACTGCTAATTACTAACACTGCTAATAACTAACACTGCTAATTACTAACACTGCTAATTACTAACACTGCTAATTACTAACACTGCTAATAATTAACACTGCTAATAATTAACACTGCTAATAATTAACACTGCTAATAATTAACACTGCTAATAATTAACACTGCTAATAATTAACACTGCTAATAATTAACACTGCTAATAATTAACACTGCTAATAATTAACACTGCTAATAATTAACACTGCTAATAATTAACACTGCTAATAATTAACACTGCTAATAATTAACACTGCTAATAATTAACACTGCTAATAATTAACACTGCTAATTACTAACACTGCTAATAATTAACACTGCTAATAATTAACACTGCTAATAATTAACACTGCTAATAATTAACACTGCTAATAATTAACACTGCTAATTACTAACACTGCTAATAACTAACACTGCTAATTACTAACACTGCTAATAATTAACACTGCTAATTACTAACACTGCTAATAACTAACACTGCTAATTACTAACACTGCTAATTACTAACACTGCTGACTGTACTCTACTATATAATGGAAGCAGAATAATAATGATTTTTAAATCTGTGTAGCAAATAATTGTGTTGGTCCAAGACTCAAACCCAGATGGAATCCTTAGAGACCTTTATAACAGTAAATAGGTCTCAGCCGGCAAGTCAGAAAAATGTATGAGTTAGGTAGTTCCAATCAATGGATCCAGAATGTCGTATATTCTGTCCTCACGCTTCTTCTGTCCCACTGTCCCATTCAGATCCTTATTTCTTTCATGCTTTGCAGTCGGCAATACTAAGTACTGTTTTATATTTCATGGATTTTCTTCTCATGACTCAAAGGACATCCTGTCAATCACTCCTGATGGTGGACCAGAGAAGCAAGTATTTAATCAGCTATGGTTGGTATGGCAGGAAGGGTTGGTGTGGCAGGAGTGGCTGGTGCGGCAGGAGTGGCAGGAGTTGCTGGTGGTGCAGGAGTAGCTGGTGCGGCAGGAATGGCTGGTATGGCAGGAGTAGCTGGTGTGGCAGGAAGGGTTGGTGTGGCAGGAGTGGCTGGTGCGGCAGGAATGGCTGGTATGGCAGGAGTGGCTGGTGTGGCAGGAGTGGCTGGTGCGGCAGGAATGGCTGGTATGGCAGGAGTGGCTGGTGTGGCAGGAGTGGCTGGTGCGGCAGGAGTGGCAGGAGTGACTGGTGCGGCAGGAGTGGCAGGAGTGGCTGGTGCGGCAGGAGTGGCTGGTGTGGCAGGAGTGGCTGATGTGGCAGGAGTGGCTGGTGTGGCTGGTGTGGCAGGAGTGGCTGGTGCAGCAGGAGTGGCAGATATGGCAGGAGTGGCTGGTATGGCAGTAGTGACTGGTGTGGAAGGAGTGGCAGGAGTGGTTTGTGCAGCAGGAGTGGCTGGTGCGGCAGGAGTGACTGGTGCGGCAGGAGTGGCTGATGTGGCAGGAGAGACAGGTGTGGCTGGTGCGGCAGGAGTGGCTGGTGTGGCAGGAAGGGTTGGTGTGGCAGGAAGGGTTGGTGTGGCAGGAGTGGCTGGTGCGGCAGGAGTGGCAGGAGTTGCTGGTGGTGCAGGAGTGGCTGGTGCGGCAGGAATGGCTGGTATGGCAGGAGTGGCTGGTGTGGCAGGAAGGGTTGGTGTGGCAGGAGTGGCTGGTGCGGCAGGAATGGCTGGTATGGCAGGAGTGGCTGGTGTGGCAGGAGTGGCTGGTGCGGCAGGAGTGGCAGGAGTGACTGGTGCGGCAGGAGTGGCAGGAGTGGCTGGTGCGGCAGGAGTGGCTGGTGTGGCAGGAGTGGCTGATGTGGCAGGAGTGGCTGATGTGGCTGGTGCGGCAGGAGTGGCAGGAGTGACAGGTGCGGCAGGAGTGGCAGGAGTGACTGGTGCGGCAGGAGTGGCTGGTGTGGCAGGAGTGGCTGGTGTGGCAGGAGTGGCTGGTGTGGCAGGAGTGGCTGGTGTGGCAGGAGTGGCTGGTGTGGCAGGAGTGGCTGGTGCAGCAGGAGTGGCAGATATGGCAGGAGTGGCTGGTATGGCAGGAGTGACTGGTGTGGAAGGAGTGGCAGGAGTGACTTGTGCAGCAGGAGTGGCTGGTGCGGCAGGAGTGACTGGTGCGGCAGGAGTGGCTGATGTGGCAGGAGAGACTGGTGTGGCAGGTGTGGCTGGTGCGGCAGGAGTGGCTGGTGCGGCAGGAGTGGCTGGTGTGGCAGGTGTGGCTGGTGCGGCAAGAGTGGCTGGTGCGACTGTGTATACAGAGGCAGTGTCCTAATATAACTGTGTATACAGAGGCAGTGTCCTAATATAACTGTGTATACAGAGGCAGTGTCCTAATATAACTGTGTATACAGAGGCATTGTCCTAATATTACTGTGTATACAGAGGCAGTGTCCTAATATAACTGTGTATACAGAGGCAGTGTCCTAATATAACTGTGTATACAGAGGCAATGTCCTAATATAACTGTGTATACAGAGGCAGTGTCCCAATATAACTGTGTATACAGAGGCATTGTCCTAATATAACTGTGTATACAGAGGGAGTGTCCTAATATAACTGTGTATATAGAGGCAGTGTCCTAATATAACTGTGTATACAGAGGCAGTGTCCTAATATAATTGTATATACAGAGGCAGTGTCCTAAGAGAACTGTGTATACAGAGGCAGTGTCCTAATATAACTGTGTATACAGCGGCTGTGTCCTAATATAACTGTGTATACAGAGGCATTGTCCTAATATAACTGTGTATACAGAGGCAGTGTCCTAATATAACTGTGTATACAGAGGCAGTGTCCTAATATAACTGTGTATACAGAGTCAGTTACCTAATTTAACTGTGTATACAGAGCCAGTGTCCTAATATAACTGTGTATACAGAGGCAGTGTCCTAATATAACTGTATACAGAGGCATTGTCCTAATATAACTGTGTATACAGAGGCAGTGTCCTAATATAACTGTGTATACAGAGGCAGTGTCCTAATATAACTGTGTATACAGAGGCAGTGTCCTAATATAACTGTGTATACAGAGGCATTGTCCTATTATAACTGTGTATACAGAGGCAGTGTCCTAATATAACTGTGTATACAGAGGCATTGTCTTAATATAACTGTATATACAGAGGCAATGTCCTAATATAACTGTGTATACAGAGGCATTGTCCTAATATAACTGTGTATACAGAGGCAGTGTCCTAATATAACTGTGTATACAGAGTCAGTTACCTAATATAACTGTGTATACAGAGCCAGTGTCCTAATATAACTGTGTATACAGAGGCAGTGTCCTAATATAACTGTGTATACAGAGGCAGTGTCCTAATATAACTGTGTATACAGAGGCAGTGTCCTAATATAACTGTGTATACAGAGGCAGTGTCCTAATATAACTGTGTATATAGAGGCAGTGTCCTAATATAACTGTGTATACAGAGGCAGTGTCCTAATATAATTGTATATACAGAGGCAGTGTCCTAAGAGAACTGTGTATACAGAGGCAGTGTCCTAATATAACTGTGTATACAGCGGCTGTGTCCTAATATAACTGTGTATACAGAGGCATTGTCCTAATATAACTGTGTATACAGAGGCAGTGTCCTAATATAACTGTGTATACAGAGGCAGTTACCTAATTTAACTGTGTATACAGAGGCAGTGTCCTAATATAACTGTGTATACAGAGCCAGTGTCCTAATATAACTGTGTATACAGAGGCAGTGTCCTAATATAACTGTATACAGAGGCATTGTCCTAATATAACTGTGTATACAGAGGCAGTGTCCTAATATAACTGTGTATACAGAGGCAGTGTCCTAATATAACTGTGTATACAGAGGCAGTGTCCTAATATAACTGTGTATACAGAGGCATTGTCCTATTATAACTGTGTATACAGAGGCAGTGTCCTAATATAACTGTGTATACAGAGGCATTGTCTTAATATAACTGTATATACAGAGGCAATGTCCTAATATAACTGTGTATACAGAGGCATTGTCCTAATATAACTGTGTATACAGAGGCAGTGTCCTAATATAACTGTGTATACAGAGTCAGTTACCTAATATAACTGTGTATACAGAGCCAGTGTCCTAATATAACTGTGTATACAGAGGCAGTGTCCTAATATAACTGTGTATACAGAGGCAGTGTCCTAATATAACTGTGTATACAGAGGCAGTGTCTTAATATAACTGTGTATACAGAGGCAGTGTCCTAATATAACTGTGTATACAGAGGCAGTGTCCTAATATAACTGTGTATACAGAGGCATTGTCCTATTATAACTGTGTATACAGAGGCAGTGTCCCAATATAACTGTGTATACAGAGGCATTGTCTTAATATAACTGTATATACAGAGGCAGTGTCCTAATATAACTGTGTATACAGAGGCATTGTCCTAATATAACTGTGTATACAGAGGCAGTGTCCTAATATAACTGTTTACAGAGTCAGTTACCTAATATAACTGTGTATACAGAGGCAGTGTCCTAATATAACTGTGTATACAGAGGCAGTGTCCTAATATAACTGTGTATACAGAGGCAGTGTCCTAATATAACTGTGTATACAGAAGCAGTGTCCTAATATAACTGTGTATACAGAGGCAGTGTCCTAATATAACTGTGTATACAGAGGGAGTGTCCTAATATAACTGTGTATACAGAGGCAGTGTCCTAATATAACTGTGTATACAGAGTCAGCTTTGCTTGTGGAGCTGACAGCTTTAATGTCCTAATCTGACGGGTCCAAAACAACTGGTCTGCAGATGTCTGTTTAAATGGATCTGATTGAAGTGGGCTTTGAGGCTCTTGTGGAGCCCGGAGTGCCGAGTCGTCCACAACAACTCAATTCTCGATGCAGTTTGAAATGAAACCGGGTTTATTTCTTGGCACAAAATGGCGGTGACACACCATATAATTTGCCTGTCTCCAATGTGCCCTATAATTTCTTTGGGCACTGAGAAAAATCTATGAGCGACAAATTGGAAGATGTGAGACTTGTGTCAAACTTGTGATCAGCTGATACAGTGAACCTACAGTGAACCTACAGTGAACCTACAGTGACTCTACAGTGAACCTACAGTGAACCTACAGTGACTCTACAGTGAACCTACAGTTAACCTACAGTGAACCTACAGTGACCCTACAGTGAACCTACAGTGAACCTACAGTGACCCTACAGTGAACCTGTCACTCTTCTGGTGGTGTACTGCAGGATGAGTCAACTACAGAGCCAGATAATCACGTTTGTGGTATTTATTCACATAAAGGAAGACAAGCGCGAAACAACAAACGGGAAAACTACACACTAAATGAGAACAGCCTGTATTATGCAGCGACTTACTAACGTAGAACAAAACAGAGATACACATAACAATCTTGAATCAAGGTGGTGATTGAACTCTCTAGTCATTGTCATGTTGTGTGTGAGTCTGTCATTTATTATATTTCTCTGTTAATTTGAATGTTAATGAATTAAGGCAACTTGATGAAAGAAAAAAGCTGAACAAACGGGAAACATTTCAGGAACTGCTTTTTGCTGTCCATGTGTGAAAATAAAGCAATATAGCAGGAGTTCAGACACATCAGTATTTGTGTTCTTTTGAGAAGATGTGGAGCCAGAACCAATCACAGGAAATTGTTTAACATTTTCCTAAAGCAATTATTCTTAATCGGAGTTGTAGTAACTGAGGGAACAATGCTTGATATGGGTGAGTAATACAAATGACTGTCTGAGTGATATTTTATAGTGTGTTAACGCACATAGTCATGTCTGTCTAGTGATTAGGGGTCTGGGAAATACGTTGGCAGGCTGGCTGAATCTCCACCCCAGGAGTCTTTCCCATCCTCGATCTAACCATGTGTGAAATAGCTTTAGCTAAGTAAAGGGGACAACCAATAATGTTGATAAATAAGGGACTCGCCCTTCCCAAGGTGGAATGTGAAGTTCTCCCTGAAAAACTGATTTATGAAGGAAAAACATTTTAAGACCCAGAAAGGAATTGCCCTGGTCCACAAGAAGGACATCTAGACAGGCACACGTATAACAATATTAGGGTATAAGTCTGGGTTTAGGGTCCAAGTCTGGGGTTTAGGGTCCAAGTCTGGGGTTTAGGGTCCAAGTCTGGGGTTCAGGGTTCAAGTGTAGGGTTTAGGGTCCAAGTCTGGGGTTTAGAGTCCAAGTCTGGGGTTTAGGGTCCACGTCTGGGGTTTGGGGTCCAAGTCTGGGGTTTAGAGTTCAAGTCTGGGGTTTAGGGTTCAAGTTTGGGGTTTAGGGTCCAAGTCTGGGGTTTAGAGTCCAAGTCTGGGGTTTAGGGTCCAAGTCTGGGGTTTAGGGTCCAAGTCTGGGGTTTAGGGTTCAAGTCTGGGGTTTAGGGTCCAAGTCTGGGGTTTAGGGTTCAAGTCTGGGGTTTAGGGTCCAAGTCTGGGGTTTAGGGTTCAAGTCTGGGGTTTAGGGTTCAAGTCTGGGGTTTAGGGTCCAAGTCTGGGGTTTAGGGTCCAAGTCTGGGGTTTAGGGTCCAAGTCTGGGGTTTAGGGTCCAAGTCTGGGATTTAGGGTCCAAGTCTGGGATTTATGGTCCAAGTCTGGGGTTTAGGGTCCAAGTCTGGGATTTAGGGTCCAAGTCTGGGATTTAGGGTCCAAGTCTGGGGTTTAGGGTCCAAGTCTGGGGTTTAGGGTCCAAGTCTGTTCAAGTCTGGGGTTTAGGGTCCAAGTCTGGGGTTTAGGGTCCAAGTCTGGAGTTTAGGGTCCAAGTCTGGGATGAAGGGTTTAAGTTTGGGATTTAGGGACCAAGAATGGGATTTTATGGTTTAAGTCTGGAGAATAAGGAGAAAAAGAGAGTTAGAGACAGCGAGGCAGAGAGAGAGAGAGAGAGTGAGAGAGAGAGAGAGAGAGAGAGAGAGAGAGAGAGAGAGGGAGAGAGTGAGAGAGAGAGAGAGAGAGAGAGAAAGAGAGAGAGAGAGAGAGAGAGAGAGAGAGAGAAGAGAGAGAGAGAGAGAGAGAGAGAGAGAGAGAGCGAGAGAGAGGATGACGAACATCTGGCTGTAATCATAAGACAGATTCTCATATTAACCTTTTGCTTCATCATGTCTGTGTTATTGACAGAGTGAGTAAGAATCACTCATGTTATCTGCAAACAAAGTCAATTTCATGTCATTAAATGATTGTGGATTGAATAACAGCATTACCAGATTGGAAGTGTGATTAACCCCCAGACAGCAACAGTTTTGGGCCAATCACAGCTGTACTGAGATTCCATAAAACAGAAAGACTTGATTTAATTTTAGCTCACTTAATATTCCCTTTTTCAGTGACATGGAAACAGCTTTAACAAGAAGTGTTTCTGTAGGTAATGAGGTCTGACAAGAATGTAATGTCATGTGTTTTACACAAAGGATCCTTTTAAAAGAAAAATATTGGTGAACGAGGACTCCATCTGGTGGCTAAACCAGGAATACATCACTACAATACTCTACACTACGCCATGGTTACATAACTACAATACTCTACACTACACCAGGAATACATCACTACAATACTCTACACTACGCCATGGTTACATAACTACAATACTCTACACTACACCAGGAATACATCACTACAATACTCTACACTACGCCATGGTTACATCACTACAATACTCTACACTACACCAGGATTACATCACTACAATACTCTACACTACACCAGGATTACATCACTACAATACTCTACACTACACCAGGATTACATCACTACAATACTCTACACTACACCAGGGTTACATCACTACAATACTATACACCACACCAGGGTTACATCACTACAATACTCTACACTACGCCATGGTTACATCACTACAATACTCTACACTACACCATGGTTACATCACTACAATACTCTACACTACACCAGGATTACATCACTACAATACTCTACACTACACCAGGGTTACATCACTACAATACTATACACCACACCAGGGTTACATCACTACAATACTCTACACTACACCAGGATTACATCACTACAATACTCTACACTACACCAGGATTACATCACTACAATACTCTACACTACACCGGGATAAAGCTAATCATGTCCCTGGTAGATAGAGGCCTGTGGACATCCTCTAGTGGGGTACATAAAGCTAATCATGTCCCTGGTAGATAGAGGCCTGTGGACATCCTCTAGTGGGGTACATAAAGCTAATCATGTCCCTGGTAGATAGAGGCCTGTGGACATCCTCTAGTGTGGTACATAAAGCTAATCATGTCCCTGGTAGATAGAGGCCTGTGGACATCCTCTAGTGTGGTACATAAAGCTAATCATGTCCCTGGTAGATAGAGGCCTGTGGACATCCTCTAGTGTGGTACATAAAGCTAATCATGTCCCTGGTAGATAGAGGCCTGTGGACATCCTCTAGTGTGGTACATAAAGCTAATCATGTCTCTGGTAGATAGAGGCCTGTGGACATCCTCTAGTGGGGTACATAAAGCTAATCATGTCCCTGGTAGATAGAGGCCTGTGGACATCCTCTAGTGGGGTACATAAAGCTAATCATGTCCCTGGTAGATAGAGGCCTGTGGACATCCTCTAGTGGGGTACATAAAGCTAATCATGTCCCTGGTAGATAGAGGCCTGTGGACATCCTCTAGTGTGGTTGTCACGATTGGTGTGGGGGCGTGGCTACACAGACCTTTCGGTGATTCACTTCCTTGTTTATGTTTTGTCACTCAGCTGTTTCTGATTGTATTCTACTGGGCTATAAAAGGGGAGCTAACAAGTCACTCCTTGTTCAGCATTGTTTGTATGTCACGGTTGCTTTGGAGGTGAGTGGGGTTATTTTACTGCTGTTGTCATCGTTGGGTAATATATACATTTAAGTCGCTATATGCGCATTTTGATTTCAACAGTTTAGTTTTTCGCCGTTCACGGTTTGTTTTATGTTGATTTACTTATAATAAAACGACTGAACGGATACCTGGCTCTGCATATGGCTTGCTACACCACACTACGCCGGTCAATCTATGACAGAATGCTGAACCATAAAGAAAGCCAGCGGAGCCAGCAGACGGTGAGTGGATTCCTCGGGGGGGCAAGCTATAGCGCCCCGAAGGATGAAGCTCACCGTCGCACCACGGAGCAGTGGGACTGGGGTAAGCCGGAGACGCCCGAAGAGGAGTATAGGCGCCTCCGTGCTTACTTCGGGTATGAGCCACCGATGCAGCTATCAGGGCCGATTACATCGGGTCCGCGGTCCCTCCCGGAGGAAGGCAAGAGGGCACCCCGAAGGCGTCCCAAGAAGGTTTTTGGGGGGGAGCTAAGGAGGTGTTCCGGGAGGACCGCGGAGAGAGCACCCACGGTCCTGGTGCTGCAGGAACGGCCCCCCACTGCTCCGGGGCTGCAGACAGGGGGAGGGAAACCCCTGGAGCTACAGCCACTACCCCCGCCGTGGGAAGACCCTTTTCTGCCGCCGACGACAGGGACAGAAAAACCCCCGGAGGGGTTGGATGAACAGCCCTCAGCTGTTATTAGGACGTGGTGGAGGACATGGCTGGAGCTACAGCCACAAACCCCGCAGTGGGAAGACCCTTTTCGGCCACCGACGTCAGGGACAGAAAAACCCCCGGAGGGGTTGGATGATCAGCCCTCGGCTGTTATTAGGACGTGGTGGAGGACATGGCTGGATTTCCAAGAGCCAGCGCCTGAGATGGTCGCCACCACGCCTGCGCCCGAGATGGTCGCCACCATGCCAGCGCCCAAGATGGTTGCCGCCGTCTCGCCGGCGCTCAAGATGGCTGTTGCTGTCACGCCAGCGCTCAAGATGGCTGCCGTCGTCCCGCCAGCGCCCAAGATGGCTGCCGCCGTCTCGCCAGCGTCCACGATGGCTGTTGCCGTCACGCCAGCGCTCAAGATGGCTGCCGTCGTCCCGCCAGCGCCCAAGATGGCTGCCGCCGTCACGCCAGCGTCCACGATGGCTCCCGCCGTCCCGCCGGCGCTCAAGATGGCTGTTGCCGTCACGCCAGCGCCCACGATGGCTCCCGCCGTCACGCCAGCGTCCAAGATGGCTACCGTCGTCCCGCCGGCGCTCAAGATGGCTGTTGCCGTCACGCCAGCGCCCACGATGGCTCCCGCCGTCACGCCAGCGCCCACGATGGCTCCCGTCGTCCCGCCAGCGCTCAAGATGGCTGTTGCCGGCACGCCAGCGCTCAAGATGGCTGCCGTCGTCCCGCCGGCGCTCAGGATGGCTGCCGCCGTCACGCCAGCGCTCAAGATGGCTGCCGCCGTCACGCCAGCGCTCAAGATGGCTGCCGTCGTCCCGCCAGCGCCCAAGATGGCTGCCGCCGTCACGCCAGCGCTCAAGATGGCTGCCGCCGTCCCGCCAGCGCTCAAGATGGCTGCCGTCGTCCCGCCAGCGCCCAAGATGGCTGCCGCCGTCACGCCGCCCACAATGGCTGCCGCATCGCCGCCCACAATGGCTGCCGCATCGCCGCCCACAATGGCTGCCGCATCGCCGCCCACAATGGCTGCCGCATCGCCGCCCACAATGGCTGCCGCATCGCCGCCCACAATGGCTGCCGCATCGCCGCCCACAATGGCTGCCGCATCGCCGCCCACAATGGCTGCCGCATCGCCGCCCACAATGGCTGCCGCATCGCCGCCCACAATGGCTGCCGCATCGCCGCCCACAATGGCTGCCGCATCGCCGCCCACAATGGCTGCCGCATCGCCGCCCACGAAGGCCGCGCCACGACGACGCTCACGATGGCCGCCGCCACGACGACGCTCACGATGGCCGCCGCCACGACGACGCTCACGATGGCCGCCGCCACGACGACGCTCACGATGGCCGCCGCCACGACGACGCTCACGATGGCCGCCGCCACGACGACGCTCACGATGGCCGCCGCCACGACGACGCTCACGATGGCCGCCGCCACGACTACGCTCACGATGGCCGCCGCCACGACTACGCTCACGATGGCCGCCGCCACGACTACGCTCACGATGGCCGCCGCCACGACTACGCTCACGATGGCCGCCGCCACGACTACGCTCACGATGGCCGCCGCCACGACTACGCTCACGATGGCCGCCGCCACGACTACGCCCACGATGGCCGCCGCCACGACACCGCCCACGATGGCCGCCGCCACGACTGCGCCCCCGATGGCTGCCGCCACGACGGCGCCCACGATGGCCTCCGCCACCACGTCGCCCACGACGGCGGACTTTGAGCCGCACAAGACGGCGGACTCTGGGCCGCACAAGACGGCGGACTCTGAGCCGCACAAGATGGCGGACTCTCAGCCGCACTAGATGGCGGTCTCTCTGCCGCACTAGATGGCGGCCTCTCAGCCACCGAGGCCTTTTCAGGGCTGGACCTGCGGTCCTGGACTGACCCTTTTGGGTTTGACTGCGGGTTCTCTCCCTGTTGCTCCCTTGTTTTGGTTTTGTGTTTCCGTTCGGCTATCTGGGGAGCTAGCCTTTTAGTGGGGGATACTGTCACGATTGGTGTGGGGGCGTGGCTACACAGACCTTTCGGTGATTCACTTCCTTGTTTATGTTTTGTCACTCAGCTGTTTCTGATTGTATTCTACTGGGCTATAAAAGGGGAGCTAACAAGTCACTCCTTGTTCAGCATTGTTTGTATGTCACGGTTGCTTTGGAGGTGAGTGGGGTTATTTTACTGCTGTTGTCATCGTTGGGTAATATATACATTTAAGTCGCTATATGCGCATTTTGATTTCAACAGTTTAGTTTTTCGCCGTTCACGGTTTGTTTTATGTTGATTTACTTATAATAAAACGACTGAACGGATACCTGGCTCTGCATATGGCTTGCTACACCACACTACGCCGGTCAATCTATGACAGTGGTACATAAAGCTAATCATGTCTCTGGTAGATAGAGGCCTGTGGACATCCTCTAGTGTGGTACATAAAGCTAATCATGTCTCTGGTAGATAGAGGCCTCTGGACATCCTCTAGTGGGGTACATAAAGCTAATCATGTCCCTGGTAGATAGAGGCCTGTGGACATCCTCTAGTGTGGTACATAAAGCTAATCATGTCTCTGGTAGATAGAGGCCTGTGGACATCCTCTAGTGTGGTACATAAAGCTAATCATGTCCCTGGTAGATAGAGGCCTCTGGACATCCTCTAGTGGGGTACATAAAGCTAATCATGTCCCTGGTAGATAGAGGCCTGTGGACATCCTCTAGTGTGGTACATAAAGCTAATCATGTCTCTGGTAGATAGAGGCCTGTGGACATCCTCTAGTGGGGTACATAAAGCTAATCATGTCTCTGGTAGATAGAGGCCTGTGGACATCCTCTCACAGCTAATGAAGTCCATAGAGGTCTACCAACATCATACACTATTTAGTATCAGAGTACTGTAGACACTGTCAGAGGTGTGTGTACGTGTGTGTGCGTTTCCACGCATTGTGTGTATGTTCTGTTTTTCCTTGGTGTGAACTCGGAATCTCTAATCCCAGAAAACATCACACACACACGCACGCACGCACGCACGCACGCACGCACACGCACACGCACACACACACACACACACACATTTCTAGTCTTGGACTTGTGGGGCCCTGACGTATGAATCTCACTCTTAGTGCTTTTACATCATTGGGACAACACCTGTCAATATTTAAACTAATGTAATTGCAAGTGTAATTCAACACTTCTCCAGCTGCTGAATGTTCAGAATGAGTTTTTTGTATGTAAGGCATTGCACAATCATATTTGTTACTGTGACACTTACTGTTACCTTTAGAAAAGATGAATGTATGCTCTTATATTTCAGCTGTGCTAGATCAGAAACGGTTTTCACATGAGTTAACTTTGGTTTCTATTTTGTTTTGTCTGATTTCCAGAAGGCAAAGCAGCAGACTTCTGTTTTAGAGACCAAAACATCTCTGATCGAGCACTCTTCCCATGACGACTCCAACAACGATGCTGTCGTCACACAGGTAAAGGAGTAATGTCAACTGTCATCACAATCTGTTCTAGTCTTGCCCTCATGCTGCATGTCAAAGGCTCACACACACGTTTCTAGTCTTTGCCTTATGGGGCCCTCCCCTCAAACTAATAAATTCATAGTTAAGCTCAAACACACACACACATTTCTAGTCTTGGACTTGTGGGGCCCTGACGTATGAATCTCACTCTTAGTGCTTTTACATCATTGGGACAACACCTGTCAA
>CM055733.1:25251712-25267223 GCA_029465975.1 Dallia pectoralis
CTGATGCACTGGTGTTGCTTCTTTATTATTAAGGAAAGCTGTTAACCCACTATAAGTAATGCTTCCTTTTTAGAATAGTAGATCTTGTTTGAGGTTAAGCAGTGGAATAGAACAGAGTAGAAGTGAGCTCTGATTCGCGGAGTGAGGGCAGGTTTTATTGTTGGGGCCGCACTAATTCAGACAGGTTTTAGCCTATTCAGCAATTTGTCATTTTTAGTCATTTTGTATACTTGACATTGATTGCAGCCTTCAGGTTTACAATCCTCATTCATATTCTATTACTTGTCGCTTTAGAGACTGTTGACATACCACAAGAGGAAAGGGTATGCTGGGCATGATTTAGGTCGGTTATGAAAGATTTCCCTATTTATTCTTAGACAAATGTGGATGTTATTGCTATTTCAATATTTTATTTTAAATTAATAGTTGAGATGCTAGATATGCTGCTCACAGATGTGGGGTATTATCCAAAGTAGTAGTCGATCATTACCATTGTAAATTTTGTTAAAGATGCTTCATCCCATTAAATCTCCAAGGTTGGCTGCCACTGTAATGTGTTCTCTATGTTGCTTTGGGAAGAAAAAGAGTTGAGTGTATACATTTAAATTGTGCATTGAAGTGTGAGCAAGACTGATTTAAACTGCATTCCTTACCACTTTATTGTGGAAGCATGGAGTCCATGTGTCGTGTTGTTAGCTTCCATCAGCGTTTCACAATACATCTCGGGGTAAGACTCATGTCATATAATGAATATTTATAACTTGTACTGTTGATCACGCTTTTGCTCCATATTTGATCTGTCTTCTTTAATAATCTTTTCAGATTTACTTTGTCTCCAGAAGCACAGGAGCCTGAAGCCAGGACAGCAGACTTCCACAAGAACACTCCACACAAGAACACACATCCAATACTAAAGAATCTCGTTTCCACGTGCTGCATTCACACAGAGAGAAGTCGGCAAAGAGAGGAGCTATGGGTCAAAGGGACGATTGTCTTAAATTATCTTGAGCACACAAGCTTTATTCTGAATTATACATATTTCATCAAATATTTACTTGATCACTGCACATTTATAGCTGCCATATAGCTCAGCTTACACAGTCTAATATTTCTGATTATAGTTGATTTACACCAAACTCCCGAACGAGTTTCTGCCGAACACAAAGACATTTGATGGGAATGGGTAACGGCAGCTGTTGATACTGATCTCTTTATAGTATTTTTTTGTTTCATCAACGTCGCGGTACACCGTCCGGTTAACCATTCTTAACATGTTCAGCAGAAGATAGAAACTCATACAGTTTGGAACAATGATAGGTGAGTAATGATGACAGTGAATTTTTCATTTTCATTATGACGTATTGAAAATAACCATGTAAAATATGTAACACTTGCACTCACAGCCATGTAGTAATGCTACTCTGCCAACACTAAAGTGTAATAAGTGCACAATACCTTGTTGATACTGCACTGCATAATTATTATTATCAAAGCTTTTCAGAAACAAATTCAAACGGTATTATAGCTGAACGAAGCAATATGGTAATGAATGACCTGATCAATATAATAGTTCAGTTCAGAAAAGGTATAAAATTTAAATTTAACACACACACCCTTAACATGCTCTTTTTTATGTATTTGCAAGAATTGTTGCCAAAGAGCTGGGATAACAGATGAATGTGCGGCAGAGGCACTCCAAGGAAATTCACAGAGTATTGTTCCAGGGAAAGGAATGAAACAGAGCTGTTGCTGGATGCCGAAGCCTCAAGCTTTAGCAAATGAATGGAAGGCAGTCAAATATTTGTCAAAAACGCATTTGCCATAAGAAGGAAAGTACAGTGAAATAGCAGGTAGCTCATCGCATTGATGCCTTGTAAGATTCATCGATATACGTTTTTTGCAGTTTTCAATGAGTTTACATGTACTGGTTTCATCTATCTGGTTAGTTGTCATTTATTTGTCATTTTAAACTCATCAGAAATGAGTCTGGAACACAATGAAGATATTCTTGAGAAACCCGAGACATTTCTGTCTTCCATTGTTTGCATTGCTGCCTCATTACGTCGAGATAGACAGCAGTTTGCACGATGACATCAAGCTACCTCACCACCTCAACAGTGGTCCAGGAAACACATTTCATCAGTTCATCCTAAACTTCAACCTTCAGAATCTATAATGTAGTGCAATCCTAATTTTGTGATGTGAATGATATTCACATTCAACACTGCACACTGTGAACTGACTTGCACGCTGCAATACATTGTTATCATAATATACGATATTTTTCATGCATTTCTGTTTAGTTTGTCACATTGATAATATACTATTATGATTGTTTCAGCTCTGAAAGTTTAGATGAACAGTTTTAAATGGAAATCTCAGGCTCATCTTGAATATCTTCGAAGTTGTGTCTGAGATGAACAGTTTCTGAGAATGCTCTGATGGTGATGAAGGCAGCTCACCCAAAAGTGAACAAAGTCTTTTTGTTATCACTATTTTTATAACAGATAAAAGGGAGTTTGTCTTTTTTTCATTTGAAATGCATTTAGCAATTAAAAGACGGTTGATTCTATTGACATTGACCAAAATAAATGTTGGCTGAAATGTAAAATGCTTGTCCAACCTTAGCGCATCCGGCCAGTGTGTATTACCAGTCACATGTTCACAGAGGATTAAATAATGTTTTAGTTGCTGTTTTTAATCCACTGTTTTGTGTAAAATATGAATCACGGTATTATGCTATTATCCAATAGGTCTGAAGTGTTCATCGACACATTGTTTTCATGTGAATCTCTCGATTTTTAAAGGAGTATATTATTGGTCTTTTTGTGTCGCAGGAAACACAACTCATCGTAGAGGGAAATAATTATGGCAAACACTTTCAGCAAAACTAGTTCAGCAGGTGTCCTGCAGACTGTGCAGTTCAGGCTGCATCAAAGGAATTGAGGGCTCATTTTGCCAAGTCTTGACTGCTTTTATGCCATGCTCACGCCTAGGTTGGACAGTGGCAGCGTGCAGATTAATCTATAGATATACATTATAATATGTGTGCTCATATGGTATCAAGGCAATAATGCAGCAAGCGATGTTTCCAGATGCTTTATAGACTCTTTGTCTCAAGTTATAAAGACTAGAAATAAAGTGTGTATCTTGAAGCAGCGACCACAGTTCACTAACAGCGATATCTCACAAGTGAGCCACAAAACGCATTTGCAAGAAATTTAGTTGGAATTTTGGTATATTGGAAGTGATATTCTTATTAGGAATTTTTGTTATCTTACCTGATTTTTTGCTGTAAAGAACCACTGGAAACGGTGTGGATCCACAATTAAGTTAAAAACGGTGGACCCCACGGGGACAAAACAAGTGTGTGTGTGTGTGTGTGTGTGTGCATGTGTGTGTGTGTGTGTGTGTGTGTGTGAGATATGGTGGCAGCCTACACCCAGGTATCTGTAATTATCTGGCAGATAGCTGTGCCCTACAGATCCCTGGTATGTCTGCCACCATATCTCACACACACACACACACACACACACACACACACACACACACACACACACACATACTTGTTTTTGTCCCATTAGGGGGTCCACCGTTTTTGGCCCAATTGTGGGGTCCACCATTTCCAGTGGTTCTTTACACTTAAAAAAAATCAGGTAAGATAACAAAAAATTCCTAATAAGAAATATCACTTCAATATACCAAAATTCCAACTAAATTTCTTGCAAATGCGTTTTTGTGTCACTTGTGGGGCCTTATCAAACATTTAGTAGTTGTGGGGTCCGCCTTCAAAGATACACACTTATTTCTAGTCTTTATATCTTAGCAGGGACCAAAGTCACTATAAAACATCTGGAAACATCAGCTACTTGCATTATTTGCCCTTGATTACCATATGAACTTTTTATATTATAATGTATATCCTATAAATTAATCTGCACACATGCCCTTATTAGCCTAGGCATTGACATGGCATAAAAAAGCCAATCCAGAGACTTTTGTAAAACAATGAGCCCTCAATTTTTGGTCACAGCCTGAACTACTTTTAGTCTGCAGGACACCATATGAACTAGTTTTGCTGAAGGGGATCTTGTTTGCCCTATGGTTATTTTCCCTCTATTTCTGATGAAGTTGTGTTTCTACTACGGCCTAAAGATAATAATATACTCCTTTAAAAATCGAGAAATTCACATGAAAACAATATTAATCTGATGAACAAAGACTTCCAAGACCCTGTGGAATAATAGCACTAATACCGTGATTCATATTTTACACAAAACAGTGGATTAAAAAACAGCAACTTTAAAACATTATTTGTCCTCTGTGAACATGTGTTTGGTAATACACACTGGCCGGTTCCATACAAAAAAGAGGTTGGACAACATTTTACATTTCAATAACATTTATTTTGGTCAATGTCAATAGAATCAACCGTCTTTTTAGTTGCTTTAAACATTTCAAATGAAAAAAAAGACAAATGACTGGATCTAACCCTTTTATCTGTTATAAAATAAAATAAATAACAAAAGACTTTGTTCACTTTTGGGTGAACTTTCTGCCTTCACTCACCATCAAGGCATTCTCAAGAAACTTGTTCATCTCCAGAACACAACTGAAGATATTTGAATGAAACCTGAGAGATTTCCATCTTTCCATTTAAAAACTGTTCATCCTAAACTTTCAAACTTCAAAACAATCATAATGAAAATGTTATCAATGTGACAAAAAACAAACAAGAATCGTATACAAGAAAAAGTATCATTATTAACCAGAAAATGTGTATAATTGTGTGTATTGCAGCGATGCAAAGTCCAGTTCACAGTTATTGCATTGTTGGATGATGTTAAGTTAGCGTGCATTCACATCACAAAATTGGGATTACTTCTACATTATAAATATTCTGAAGGTTGAAAGTTTAGGATGAACTGATAGAAATGTGTTTCCTTAGTTTTGTTGAGGTTAGTGCTTTGGGGTGCTTGATGTCATCATTCACAAACTGCCTAATGCAATCTCATTTGGTAATGGACAGAGCAGCAATGCAAACAATGGAGAGACAGAAATCTCTCAGGTTTCATTCAAAATATCTTCATTTGTGTTCCAAAGATGAACTCATTTCTGATGGGTTTAAAATGACAAAGAATAAATGACAACTAACCCTTTAAGAGGATAGATGAAACCAATTACATGTAAACTTTGTTGAAAACACTTCAAAAAAGAACGTATATCCTGATGTGAATGCTACTGGGAAGGCATCCAATACATTGAGCTACCTGTATTTCACTGTACTTTCCTTCTTATGGCAGAAATACGATTTTTGACAAAGTATTTGACTGCCTTCCAGTCTCGATTTGCTAAAGCTTGAGCTTCGGCATCAACGCAGCTCTGACATTCCTTTTTCCCTGGAACTTGGCTCCTCACAATGAATTTCCTTAGGTGCCTTTCTACTGCCGCACATTCATCTGTTGTCCAGCTTCTTTTGGCAGCAGTTTCTTTACCTAAGTATACATAAAAAGAACATGTTATTAAGTTTAGATGTAATGTGTTAAGTTTAGAATTTTTATACCTTTTTCTGAACTGAAAGACTATTATATTGATCATACATACAGGTCATTCATTGCCATATTGACTTCGTTCAGAGACTATATGTACTCGTTTAGTTTGTTTCTGAAAAAAGCTTTGACTAATAATAATTATGCAGTGCAATCCAGTAAAAGGTGTGGTAGCACTTTATTTTGATGGTCCCCTTTAGACATTCTGTTAACAGAGTAACGTCGCACCTACATGGTGTGAGTGCAAAGTGTTACATATTTTACATAGTTACATTTTTTCTTCTGATCATAATGAAAATGAAAAATTCTGTCATCGTTTACTCACCCTAATGTTGTTCCAAACCTGTATGAGTTTCTATCTTCTGCTGAACATGTTAAAGAATGTGGTTAACCAGACAGTTGACGGCACCACTGACACGTTGATAGTAAAAAAAAATACTATAAAAGTCAGTGGTGACATCAACTGTCTCGTTACCCACATTCTATCAAATGTCTTTTGTGTTCAGCAGAAGAAACTCGTTCAGGTTTGAGGTTGTAAATCAACTATAATCAGAATATTAGACTGTGTAAACAGACCTATTGTGACAGCTATCAATGTGCAGTGATCAAGAGTAAATATTTGATAAAATAATATAATTCAGAATAAAGCTTGTGTCTTCAAGATGAACAAGACCAATCGATCCACTTTACATTTGTAAGCTCACCTCTCTTTTTTGCCGACTTTCTCTGGTATTGGGAATGCAGCGTGGAAGTGGGTTCTTGTGTGGATGTGTGTTCTTGTGTGGAAGTGGGTTCTTGTGTGGAAGTCACACTGTCCTCAACTTCAGGCTCCTGTGCTTCTGGAATAAAGTCATCTGAGTGCAAAGGGAAAAAAAGATTATTAAAGAAAAAGACAAATCAAAATATAGACAAAAGCAATGATCAACAGTACAAGTTTATAAATATTCAGTATATGACATGAGTCTTGCAGATTATATGTATTGTGAAAAGCGCTATACAAATAAACTGATCGACTTGAACAACACATTTTTACATGGTTTCCATACTTTTACAATAAAGTGGTAGAGATGCAGTTTAAATCAGTCTTGCACTCGCACTGGTAGCACAATTTAAATGTATACACTTAACATATACTTTTTCTTCCCAAAGCAACATAGGGAACACATTACAGTGGCAATAACCTTGGAACAATGGGATGAAGCATCTTGCTAAAGGACACAATGGTTGTGGAGATCGACTACCTTTGGATAACTATACCCCACATGCAACAGGCAGCATGTCTAAAACATCTCAACTATTAATTTAAAATAAAATATTGTGCAATAACATCTACATTTGTCTAAATTAAATGAGAGATCTTTCATAACCATTTTTAAATCATACTAACATACCTTCCTCTTGTGAACACCCATCCATGTCAACAGTCTCTAAAACGGCAAGTAATAGAATATGAATGAGTTGTAAACCTGAAACTGCAATCAATCTGTCAAGAGTATACAAAATGACTAAAAATGACAAATTGCTGAATAGACTAAAACTGTCTAGTTAGTTACATTTTAACAATAAAACCTGCCCTCTTCAGTATGTTGAGGTCAAATACTTCTACTCTGTTCTATTCCACTACTTATCAAACAAGATCTACTATTCTAAAAAAGAACGATTTATAGATGGATAATGCTGTGCTTTAACTTTCCTTAATAATAAAAAAAGCTTAATACCAGTCACATCAAGCTGAATTTCATCCAGACTCTTCCCCTTGTATTCTCCAAGCCGTCCTTGTTCCAGAGCTAGAAGAACTTTGCTAATTTTAGCTAGCTGGAGGGTTCCCTCTGGAAGGCGGTAGTGCTTTCGGTGGACCTCAATGTTATGCCCAAGGAAATCTGCCAATTGGTCAAGTTCTGTAGTCTTGAGATTCAGAACAGTCGACAGAGTTGCAATGTGTTTCCTAAGTTTTGTTGAGGTAAGCGCTTTGGGATGTTTGATGTCATCGCATTCATTCACAAACTGCCTAATGCAATCGGAACCCCTCAAGTAATGGACAGAGTGCGGCAATGCAAACAAGTATCTGTTTTCACTCAGTACTCCACATTCTTCTCTCTTTTCAGTCAGAGTATCGAGCGATTCTCTCATGACTGGGGTAAGGAGAACGGGGACTTTCCTCCCTCTCTTTCCTACTATGGCAATCCGAACAAAATGTTTGCAAAGCTTCTGCTCAAGTGCTGTAAGGGCTAGGTTAACATCTTCGTGTGTTTCTGATGTATCCTTTGACAGGAACGCAGACAAGGACATTCGGGATACTTCTCCTGCTCTTCGTCGGTTGAAGAGGATAACTTGTGCCAGGGTCACTTTAGCAAGGTCCTTCCAGTTCAAAGGAGATGGCTCTTCTTGCAGGGAATTCAATGTTTTCTGCTGTTTCTCGGACAAATAGCAATGAAGTATGTGGACATCCTGTGTGAATGGTAGAATCTGAGGGGAATTCCACTTGGTCTGGTTAAGCTGAGTTAGCGCTTGGCTTGCAATGTCAAATTTCCAACTTTCTTGGTACAGCAGTGCAAATTCTTCAGCATCTTTTGCAGTCTGTTGATCTTTCATCTTCAGTCCTTCAGATTTGATAAACATGGCTAAAGCATGCAAGCCATGTCCAACTTTGCGAGCAAGAGATGGACATTGATATTTGCCAGTTTCAACATTGAATCCAGCTAGGCATCTTGCAGCAGAGACAACATGACTGTACTTTTCAGGCTTTATGAGTTCTTTGATAGACTTCACAGGTGTCAACTTTTTCGCTTCCAGTATCAGTCTGCCAAGCTCTCTCAGTTTTTGTCGAACATATTGGTGTTGGCTGACTTCATACTGATTCTTTCTGAACTGTCTGTAACCATACTCAAGAATGCAGCGGTCATCCTTAATAGCAACTGCAACCTCATCTTGATTCATCGCGCTTAAGAACTTCCAGTAAGCGTCGCTAAATCCAGTTGGAGCAGGTTCAGCAAATGCACACAAAGCTTGAACTCTTGTTTTACCTCGTTTAGATGTATTACCCTGAGGCTTGAAATTACAGACCTGAAAATGACGCCACATCACTCTTTTTCTGAACATTCCATAGCAATAAACACAGTGCATGAATTCTTGACCATCGGTTATTTTCTTCGGCTGTTTCCATGGGATGAGTTTGCCTTTGCGGCTCTCCAAAACTTGAGTGTTGTGTTCAAAGTTACCCTTGTTTCTGATCAAATCCAGCTGGCGTCGCCTTTCTTTTGAATTCTTTGGCAAGCTTAATGCCTTTGCGACCTCAACCACGTCGCTGTGTCTACGCGACAAGTGTCTTGACATTTTCTGAACTACCTGTCCACAATACAGGCAGTGATGTTTTTTATTATATCTTCTGGAACCATCCTCCTTCTTTAAAACTGGATTAACGAAGACCGATGGCTCTTCTTCAGGTGGCATTAAAATACTTGTCTCACTGATTCCACATGTTTGCATGACTTTCTCTCTGCTTCCTTCTAAGCTTCTGCTCTGACTGGACTTAAATCGACTTTGTCTTGAAGACTTGTTTCCGCACTTACTAATGGATGACATTTTTATTTTGTTTTTATTTTCCAGGGATAACTCCAAGCTGCAGTCACTGTCACTGCTTTGCTCCCTGGGATTTGGAACATACTCATCCTCACTATTGCAACACGAGGAGTCATCGGATTCTACAAGACTCCTTTGAATCTTTGGGAAAAAAACGATAAAAAGGATTAGTCCCCCCCAAAAAAAGAAATTTGCTCATTTTCATCCCAGATGTGCATGACTATTCAAGTCTCTGGAGATGCGCATGCGGCTCTTTGACTGCTCTAGTCATACCGGTGTTATTGCAAGTTTATTCACTGGTGTGAACATTTCCTAACAGTGACCTCCCTAGTAAAGTACTTCATATTCTTAGAGAACCTTTAGAGGGTACTACCCTCAACAACTAATACCAGGCTCACTAAAAAAAAGCAAGAGACAAGAGCAAGTGATTGAGGGTTGGTTTGCACTAACCATTAAGTGATATAATATATAAAAAAATTAGACTTACAGGACGGTGACAGTTTCTCCTCGGCCTTTGTGAAGCCATTCCAGACATAGAAGTGATAGGCTCATCCATGCTGTCATCACTTGACTCACTAAGAGGAACAGAAAAATCTGCTACTCCATCCATCTGCAAAAAGGAAATTATGTCATGTATTAATCATGTATTTTGTTTAAATTCTATGGAAATCTTATCTTTATCCATTTTCATAGAAATGGTATCCAGAGTGTCAGAGACATACCAAAATGTTTTTTGGAACAACTTCATTGTCTGACTGCAGACTAGACTCCTCATCAGTTTCATCTAATATACTCTCATTTGATTCAATCAGAGGATCAGAAAAATCAGATACTCCACCCACCTGCAAAGAAGGAGTTTCAATTTCAAGATTTGTAATACATTTTGCCTTACATTCAATTAAAATTAGTCACAGGGGAAGGATGTTTGAACCATTTATAGAAATAGCACGATTTTCAGGCATACTTGAAAGTTTTCCTTCCTTGTCTTCTTCCGAAAAACATCACAGTGTGGAGTGGGAGGGTTGTCTTTAATATACTCCTCATCTGTCTCATCACTTTCGGGATAGTTCACTAGTGCAAACCCTTTGATAGCAAGTACCTAAACATAATTAAACAAAATAAATACACAATAAGAGTTAATATTAGCACAAACATGCGGAAACGCTGCTAATAATAGAAAACATGTATCTAGGTTGACCTTGGAGCGAGTGTTACAGGGGAAGGCCCCATAAGGCCAAGACTAGAAACGTGTGTGTGAGCCTTTGACATGCAGCATGAGGGCAAGACTAGAACAGATTGTGATGACAGTTGACATTACTCCTTTACCTGTGTGACGACAGCATCGTTGTTGGAGTCGTCATGGGAAGAGTGCTCGATCAGAGATGTTTTGGTCTCTAAAACAGAAGTCTGCTGCTTTGCCTTCTGGAAATCAGACAAAACAAAATAGAAACCAAAGTTAACTCATGTGAAAACCGTTTCTGATCTAGCACAGCTGAAATATAAGAGCATACATTCATCTTTTCTAAAGGTAACAGTAAGTGTCACAGTAACAAATATGATTGTGCAATGCCTTACATACAAAAAACTCATTCTGAACATTCAGCAGCTGGAGAAGTGTTGAATTACACTTGCAATTACATTAGTTTAAATATTGACAGGTGTTGTCCCAATGATGTAAAAGCACTAAGAGTGAGATTCATACGTCAGGGCCCCACAAGTCCAAGACTAGAAATGTGTGTGTGTGTTTGAGCTTAACTATGAATTTATTAGTTTGAGGGGAGGGCCCCATAAGGCAAAGACTAGAAACGTGTGTGTGAGCCTTTGACATGCAGCATGAGGGCAAGACTAGAACAGATTGTGATGACAGTTGACATTACTCCTTTACCTGTGTGACGACAGCATCGTTGTTGGAGTCGTCATGGGAAGAGTGCTCGATCAGAGATGTTTTGGTCTCTAAAACAGAAGTCTGCTGCTTTGCCTTCTGGAAATCAGACAAAACAAAATAGAAACCAAAGTTAACTCATGTGAAAACCGTTTCTGATCTAGCACAGCTGAAATATAAGAGCATACATTCATCTTTTCTAAAGGTAACAGTAAGTGTCACAGTAACAAATATGATTGTGCAATGCCTTACATACAAAAACTCATTCTGAACATTCAGCAGCTGGAGAAGTGTTGAATTACACTTGCAATTACATTAGTTTAAATATTGACAGGTGTTGTCCCAATGATGTAAAAGCACTAAGAGTGAGATTCATACGTCAGGGCCCCACAAGTCCAAGACTAGAAATGTGTGTGTGTGTTTGAGCTTAACTATGAATTTATTAGTTTGAGGGGAGGGCCCCATAAGGCAAAGACTAGAAACGTGTGTGTGAGCCTTTGACATGCAGCATGAGGGCAAGACTAGAACAGATTGTGATGACAGTTGACATTACTCCTTTACCTGTGTGACGACAGCATCGTTGTTGGAGTCGTCATGGGAAGAGTGCTCGATCAGAGATGTTTTGGTCTCTAAAACAGAAGTCTGCTGCTTTGCCTTCTGGAAATCAGACAAAACAAAATAGAAACCAAAGTTAACTCATGTGAAAACCGTTTCTGATCTAGCACAGCTGAAATATAAGAGCATACATTCATCTTTTCTAAAGGTAACAGTAAGTGTCACAGTAACAAATATGATTGTGCAATGCCTTACATACAAAAACTCATTCTGAACATTCAGCAGCTGGAGAAGTGTTGAATTACACTTGCAATTACATTAGTTTAAATATTGACAGGTGTTGTCCCAATGATGTAAAAGCACTAAGAGTGAGATTCATACGTCAGGGCCCCACAAGTCCAAGACTAGAAATGTGTGTGTGTGTTTGAGCTTAACTATGAATTTATTAGTTTGAGGGGAGGGCCCCATAAGGCAAAGACTAGAAACGTGTGTGTGAGCCTTTGACATGCAGCATGAGGGCAAGACTAGAACAGATTGTGATGACAGTTGACATTACTCCTTTACCTGTGTGACGACAGCATCGTTGTTGGAGTCGTCATGGGAAGAGTGCTCGATCAGAGATGTTTTGGTCTCTAAAACAGAAGTCTGCTGCTTTGCCTTCTGGAAATCAGACAAAACAAAATAGAAACCAAAGTTAACTCATGTGAAAACCGTTTCTGATCTAGCACAGCTGAAATATAAGAGCATACATTCATCTTTTCTAAAGGTAACAGTAAGTGTCACAGTAACAAATATGATTGTGCAATGCCTTACATACAAAAAACTCATTCTGAACATTCAGCAGCTGGAGAAGTGTTGAATTACACTTGCAATTACATTAGTTTAAATATTGACAGGTGTTGTCCCAATGATGTAAAAGCACTAAGAGTGAGATTCATACGTCAGGGCCCCACAAGTCCAAGACTAGAAATGTGTGTGTGTGTTTGAGCTTAACTATGAATTTATTAGTTTGAGGGGAGGGCCCCATAAGGCAAAGACTAGAAACGTGTGTGTGAGCCTTTGACATGCAGCATGAGGGCAAGACTAGAACAGATTGTGATGACAGTTGACATTACTCCTTTACCTGTGTGACGACAGCATCGTTGTTGGAGTCGTCATGGGAAGAGTGCTCGATCAGAGATGTTTTGGTCTCTAAAACAGAAGTCTGCTGCTTTGCATCCTGGAAATCAGACAAACAGTTCTAAAAAAACAGATCATGTATATATGAGATCACATAGCTATAGGTAATCAGGTTAATATACGTTTCATAATGAAATACAAATTGGAGAAAACATATGTAGCTTTGCTAATCAGTATAGCTAATATAACCAACTCACCTTTTTACGCCATGGCCATTGTGAATCACCATAGTTGTATTCGATTTCACTTCCTATTTCAATTTTCTTCACAGCAAATAGACACAAATGTGGCCTGTCGTTTACTACAATTTTCTTCATGGTGCAGTTTGGAGATTTGTGGTTGTCATTAATTAATCTTCCGAGGGATTTGTCTTCTTTGGATGCATCAATACTAAAAGAAAAATAAAACCAGCCTTTAATTGTTGAACCACATTACCATATTTCACCACCCATAAAATGATTGACAGCAGGGATACTTCAAGACTTATTAGAATTAACTGCTGCTGTCCACCCAGCGACGTGCGATTAAAAGATTAGTCCTGCTGTTGTTCATTTATCAGCTACTCAAATGTGTGTTGCATGCCTTCATTAGAGTTTCTACAAAACATGCATGTTTCCATGCTCACCACCAGTGACGCCCTTGCCACTCAAATTCGAACAGAAATACGCTCTGTAACTCAGTGTAGTCTCTCGCCCGGCATTCTTCTGCTGAAATGAGTTCACCCCTGTACTCCAAAACAAAAGCTCCCGCTTCCACAGGCTGGGTAGCAAACACTCCTCTACCTATGAGGACAAACAATTAAAAATACATTTAACTGGAAGAAACCGTCTTAACCCTTCACATAAAGATGTGGTATAACAATATAAAAATGATACTAAAGCTTACTGCCTTTATAATCAGGGTATCTGCAGGTATCTGCACTTCCAATGTAAAACTTTGTAATACCATTTTTAAGACATTTCCAAAACATTTAAGACCTCCACATCACTTTGACTTCTATGCAAACACATAATATCACCCTGCTCAGCAGAGCAGATACATTTTTGGCTTTAAATTAACTATAGCAGAGTAAAGGTCTAGAGAAGTATATAGGAAAACAGATTATAGCATTTCAAGTAAGAAATACTACAGAAATTGAATGGTCATCAAAAATAAAATTGCATATTTTTCACTGTATTAATTAAACATGCTGCAAAGGATATTGGGTGAAGAACTGAAGTGTGTGATTGAGCGCTAACAGAAGACTTAAGAGGGCTGCCCATCATGGTTCATTGCAATTTAACATTTCAAGATCTTTTAAAAACGTTGATTTAAGAAATCGAAAATGCTAATTAAGGCATTATTTGTATATTAAGAAATTAAAAACTTAAGGATCCACAGTCAGACATTCTTATAATCAACAGAAGTTGGAGCTATGATTCAGGTTATTAACACACAATGTGAACTCTTTTACAAAACCAATGCTATAATTTGTAATTTTCCAACTACAAATACATGGATTATCCTGTGTATGCAAACGATCAGTACTAAGAAATGAATGTGTAATATGCTGTTCCATACCTTTGTTACTATCAATAAATCGTTCCATAAACCCAGGCTTGTCCCTCAAAGACAGAATGTATGTCCTGGCATCATTAACAGGCCGTATCCTCGTCTTCCTTTTCAACATTATAGCTCTGAAAATTACATATACACAAAAAAAATTAAGTAATGTAATATTTAGTGGTTTAATATCTAAATGTAGATTGCACAGATCAAACAAAATATATAACACAGAAACGATTGATAGTTTGATCTATTCAGACATATTGTAACTTACATACTGTAAGCTAGATCAATAAACAGATAATGTAGTCTGTCAGCTACACATGATCTGCAATCATGTCTAATTAATTAAAACATGAGCTAAAAACATGTCTGTGAAATCATTGTCAAACCAATAGATTATAGTTTTACCAAATTCCACAAAAGTAAACGGAGTCCAATTATCATGCAATATCAAATTATCATAGCAATAAAATGCTTCATAAGCAGCCACCATAATCAGATATCGATTAACACAGAAGCGCCAGAGCTGTTTTCACTCCTTTATGCGCCAGAGCCCCGCGCCCGCTGGCGTCATTAACATACGAATCATCCCAATTAGCACCTACATTCTCATCCGTAGCATTCACTGAGTAACCTGCCATCATTTGCATCAGATCATCTACTGTGTTATCATCCTGAATAAAATGAATTACGATGAATTATGAAGTAAAACATTTTACTAAAATAGTATGTATTTATTATCTTATGCAACCATAAAATACAAACGTCTTTATAAACGTACCTCTTTCTATCTCATTCAAATTCAACCAATCTATCTATTGTCTATGTGTATCTCTTAGTCTATTGTCTGCGTATGGCCCATTCAACCATTGACGTCATAAGCCCAGTGAGGTTTGATCGGTGTCTGGGTACCGCAATTAGCCCCTCTTGGGTACCAACGCCCAGCGGAGTGGGATTTTGGCGACAGGAAGTTTAGGAATCAAACTACATGTAAATAGTAGTTTTATATAGTGTTCGGTATGTGATTAAGAAATTCTGAAAACGGGACAAGGTAAAATGCACGTATTTACTAAGTCATGGAAGGACGAGGCTATAACTTTTCAGCACTATATATATATATATTTATTTTAATTACTAACTGCAACGCCCGCGGGCGCGGACTGTTGGCGCTTCTACTAGTGTTAAAAGTTAACATTATCAGCTATCGCTACCACCAGCT
>CM055733.1:25267723-25380223 GCA_029465975.1 Dallia pectoralis
TTAACATTATCAGCTATCGCTACCACCAGCTCATACTATTATCAGCAATCGATCTGAATAAAATGCTACATCATTAACTATCATTTAGTTGCGCTACGAAATCGAGTATTTAAACGCATATCATGTAAAGTTACAAAGTCAGATAACTTCACCTACCTGTTTCTCACACGTGTGTTTTCCATGTTCAGAGTCGAAGCGTCTGGAACTTCCGGTGTAAAATTCCGTCGGTGACCGTATCCGGGGGTTTTTAGCAGCTAATGTTAGCCATCTGATTAAACCTTACTTCAGGAAAACCCAGTAACAATGTGCGCCTGCGTATTAAAAAAACTACACGGCTCCTCCCTCTCCTTGGCCGCGGGCCTTTCTCATTGGCTAAAGCCACACACACTTCTTCAAGTGTGTATCGGCTGCAATACCACTACCCAGCTACAGGGGGCGAAAGAGAGCACACACACCTACACACTCGTACCCAATTTTTATCACGTTGTGGGGAAAGTGGAAAAAAGCATACAGGCATATCAGCAGAGGCTTGTGAGCCAGTTTATATTGAAATCGGTGTGGGGCCCACTATTTTGGGCCCCACAACGTCATTGGACCCCATACCGTTGGTGTGCTCCCAGTCACTGGGCCCCACAAACTAAGAAATACAAGTACACACACACACACACACACACACACACACACACACACACACACACACACACACACACACACACACACACACACACTCACACTCACACTCACACTCACACACACACACACACACACACACACAATGTTATATAGAGTCATGATAATTATAGTCATGATAATTAGAGTCATGATAATTAGAGTCATGATAATTATAGTCATGATAATTAGAGTCATGATAATTAGAGTCATGATAATTATAGTCATGATAATTAGAGTCATGATAATTAGACTCATGATAATTACAGTCATGATAATTAGAGTCATGATAATTAGAGTCATGATAATTAGAGTCATGTTATTTTGATTAGATGCATTGATTAAAGTGATATTTTATGTTTTAATTGAAATTGAGTCAACTTAGAACATTTAATAATGATTGCAAAACTACATTTCCTCCTTTCCACAGATGCATCAGGGTTGTAAAGTTCAGAAACTGAGTGCTAGATACAACTTCATGTAATGGTACTGTGTTATGCTCTGGTACCATTAGTGTTTATTATTCTATATGACTTATATTTCATGTATTTCACTAAATGATAACAGGTTAACAAAATATTTGCTTTTCATTAAGAGTTTATTGATTTGTGTCCCTGTGTGGGATTCAACGATATCTGGTCACACACACACACACACACACACACACACACACACACACACACACACACACACACACACACACACACACACACACACACACACACACACACAGGGAGTGTGTAATCAACGTTCTATCCAACAGAAGCACCCTTACCCTGCGGTTGTAATTAACCTAACAGTGGGTTTGTAATCATCAGAACTTCCCCCCCAGCGTGGAACCCAACATCAGAGAGGGCAATAGAGAGAGAAACATCTGGATCATGTTTTATCTTACTGGGCACCTCACTCACTTGGTTAAATCTAATCAAACTAGAAAAAGACATTTAGAGAAGTAAATGTGATGTGCTTGAAAGATTGTTTATGTTAAAAAAGTGTAACGTTTTGAAGTTGGGAATGTCAGTGTTCCTAGCCTAGCATACCACCTATCAGACAGACTGCACTTATCAGACAGACTGCACCTATCAGACAGACTGCACCTATCAGACAGACTGCACCTAGCATACCACCACCAGACAGACTGCACCTAGCATACCACCTATCAGACAGACTGCACCTAGCATACCACTACCAGACAGACTGCACCTAGCATACCACCATCAGACAGACTCCACCTATCAGACAGACTGCACCTAGCATACCACCTATTAGACAGACTGCACCTAGCATATCACCTATCAGACAGACTGCACCTATCATACCACCTATCAGACAGACTGCACCTAGCATACCACCACCAGACAGACTGCACCTAGCATACCACCTATCAGACGGACTGCACCTAGCATACCACCTATCAGACAGACTGCACCTAGCATACCACCTATCAGACAGACTGCACCTAGCATACCACCTATCAGACAGACTGCACCTAGCATACCACCACCAGACAGACTGCACCTAGCATATCACCTATCAGACAGACTGCACCTAGCATACCACCTATCAGACAGACTGCACCTAGCATACCACCTATCAGACAGACTGCACCTAGCATACCACCTATCAGACAGACTGCACCTAGCATACTACCACCAGACAGACTCCACCTAGCATATCACCTATCAGACAGACTGCACCTAGCATACCACCTATCAGACAGACTGCACCTAGCATACCACCACCAGACAGACTGCACCTAGCATACCACCACCAGACAGACTGCACCTAGCATACCACCACCATACAGACTGCACCTAGCATACCACCACCAGACAGACTGCACCTAGCATACCACCACCAGACAGACTGCACCTATCAGACAGACTGCACCTAGCATACCACCTATCAGACAGACTGCACCTAGCATACAACCACCAGACAGACTGCACCTATCAGACAGACTGCACCTAGCATATCACCTATCAGACAGACTGCACCTAGCATACCACCACCAGACAGACTGCACCTATCAGACAGACTGCACCTAGCATATCAACTATCAGACAGACTGCACTTCACTCTTCCCTCAATATATCTCTTTCCCCCTGGGTGTTTTGTGACAGTTCAGGCTCTGTTAAAGATTAACACTGTAAACATTTCTTTTAATAGGAGAACATCTACACAAGCTGCTACAGTGCATCATGATCTGATAGTAATAAACTGATTCATGGTGTTATCCACACAAACAATCCACCCCAGACACTTTTTATGCATCCAATTTATGTTTGCTGATTTACCAGAGAGTCTGCTGAAAGAGGTCTGAGCAGAGAGATAAATTACATTACAGAGGTGAGGTACATTTATGGTTGTCGTTCTACCATCTTTATCTCAATAACTGGAAAGAAAGAGTAGAAAGAAAAAAAAGAGAGTAGGAAACTCCCTGAATGGTCGAAATTAGGAAGAAACCGAGAGAGGAACCGGGCTCTGAGCAGTGGCGAGTCCTCTTCTGGCTGATCACATAGAAGTGTCCTTAACCCTAACCCATATTACCAGAAGAATACCTAGAAGAATGACCAGAAGAATGACCCCATATCTACACCATATAGTCCATCTATATACCCCTATAGATTATCTACACCATATAGTCCATCTATATACCCCTATAGATTATCTACACCATATAGTCCATCTATATACCCCTATAGATTATCTACACCATATAGTCCATCTATATACCCCTATAGATTATCTACACCATATAGTCCATCTATATACCCCTATAGATTATCTACACCATATAGTCCATCTATATACCCCTATAGATTATCTACACCATATAGTCCATCTATATACCCCTATAGATTATCTACACCATATAGTCCATCTATATACCCCTATAGATTATCTACACCATATAGTCCATCTATATACCCCTATAGATTATCTACACCATATAGTCCATCTATATACCCCTATAGATTATCTACACCATATAGTCCATCTATATACCCCTATAGATTATCTACACCATATAGTCCATCTATATACCCCTTTAGATTATCTACACCATATAGTCCATCTATATACCCCTATATATTATCTACACCATATAGTCCATCTATATACCCCTATAGATTATCTACACCATATAGTCCATCTATATACCCCTATAGATTATCTACACCATATTGTCCATCTATATACCCCTATAGATTATCTACACCATATAGTCCATCTATATACCCCTATAGATTATCTACACCATATAGTCCATCTATATACCCCTATAGATTATCTACACCATATAGTCCATCTATATACCCCTATAGATTATCTACACCATATAGTCCATCTATATACCTCTATAGATTATCTACACCATATAGTCCATCTATATACCCCTATATATTATCTACACCATATAGTCCATCTATATACCCCTATAGATTATCTACACCATATAGTCCATCTATATACCCCTATAGATTATCTACACCATATTGTCCATCTATATACCCCTATAGATTATCTACACCATATAGTCCATCTATATACCCCTATAGATTATCTACACCATATAGTCCATCTATATACCCCTATAGATCATCTACACCATATAGTCCATCTATATACCCCTATAGATTATCTACACCATATAGTCCATCTATATACCTCTATAGATTATCTACACCATATAGTCCATCTATATACCCCTATAGATTATCTACACCATATAGTCCATCTATATACCGCTATAGATTATATACACCATATAGTAAAAAAACTGGGATTTTGTATGAACTTTGAGGAATTGCCACTCAAAACTCAGGTACAAATTTACATATCTACAAGATTGATAGCTTGAGACGCCACCTTCCGAGGTAGCTTCTGTAGAGAAGATCAGGTGGACAGGAAGTGGGAAGACCTGGTGAAAGGAAGTGGGAAGTCCTGATGGACAGGAAGTGGGGCGACTAGGTGGATAAGACCAGGAAACTAGCTAGGTAGTAGCAGTAGCCACTGTATTATGTTTTCTAAATGGATGGCTGTTTCCATTATTCAGCATGCTAATAAGCTAGCTACCTACATCTATCTTTGTAACAAGGCACTCATATAGTGATGACGATCGGCGCGCCCAAGTTGACCAGGGAGTTGCTGACTAATGTATTTCTAGATAAAACTGAACCATCTATAATATAAAAAAACTATGGCTATGGCATCAGTCTAATGTGTAGTGGGGTGTGGCCATAGCATCAGTCTAATATGTGGTGGGACGTGGCCATGGCAGCAGTCTAATGTGTGGTGGGGCGTGGCCATGGCATCAGTCTAATGTGTGGTGGGACGTGGCCATGGCAGCAGTCTAATGTGTGGTGGGGCGTGGCCATGGCATCAGTCTAATGTGTGGTGTACAGAACATGAAAGAACCCAACTGTACAGCACATAAATGATCCCAACTGTACAGAACATGAATAAACCCAACTGTACAGAACATGAATAAACCCAACTGTACAGAACATGAAAGAACCCAACTGTACAGAACATAAAATAACCAAACTGTACAGAACATGAATGAACACAACTGTACAGCACATAAATGATCCCAACTGTACAGAGCATGAATAAACCCAACTGTACAGAACATGAATAAACCCAACTGTACAGAACATGAAAGAACCCAACTGTACAGAACATAAAAGAACCCAACTGTACAGAACATGAAAGAACCCAACTGTACAGAACATAAAAGAACCCAATTGTACAGAACATGAATGAACACAACTGTGCAGAATTCAGTCTCAACTAGAACCATCCAACCATTTGAACACCCAGGCAACAATAAGAAATGCAGGAGGAGCCTGAATAATGAACCCTGACCCCATGTGACCCTGAATAATTAACCCTGACCCCATGTGACCCTGAATAATTAACCCTGACCCCATGTGACCCTGAATAATGAACCCTGACCCCATGTGACCCTGAATAATTAATCCTGACCTTATGTGATCTTGAATAATGAATCCTGACCCCATGATACCCTGAATAATGAACACTGACCTCATGTGACCCTGAATAATGAACTCTGACCTCATGTGACCCTGAATAATAACCTATGACCTCTTGTGTTAGGGAGTGACCCTGAATAATAACCTCTGACCTCTTGTGTTAGGGAGTGACCCTGAATAATAACATCTGACCTCTTGTGTTAGAGAGTGACCCTGAATAATAACCTCTGACCTCTTGTGTTAGGGAGTGAACCTGAATAATAACCTCTGACCTCTTGTGTTAGGGAGTGACCCTGAATAATAATCTCTGACCTCTTGTGTTAGGGAGTGACCCTGAATAATAACATCTTACCTCTTGTGTTAGGGAGTGACCCTGAATAATAACCTCTGACCTCTTGTGTTAGGGAGTGACCCTGAATAATAATCTCTGACCTCTTGTGTTAGGGAGTGACCCTGAATAATAACATCTTACCTCTTGTGTTAGGGAGTGACCCTGAATAATAACCTTTGACCTCTTGTGTGAAGGCAGTTCTTAGTGTCCCTGAACCTTTATTCTCTGTTTCTGCCTAAACGTTGGGGCATTATATTGTCTGTTTCTGTCTGAACGTTGGGGAATTATATTGTCTGTTTCAGCCTGAACGTTGGGGCATTATATTGTCTGTTTCTGTCTGAACGTTGGGGCGTTATATTGTCTGTTTCTGCCTGAACAATGGGGCATTATATTGTCGGTTTCTGCCTGAACGTTGGGGCATTATATTGTCTGTTTCTGTCTGAACGTTGGGGCATTATATTGTCTGTTTCTGCCTGAACGTTGGGGCATCATATTGTCTGTTTCTGTCTGAACGTTGGGGCATTATATTGTCTGTTTCTGCCTGAACGTTGGGGCATTATATTGTCTGTTTCTGTCTGAACGTTGGGGCATTATATTGTCTGTTTCTGCCTGAACGTTGGGGCATTATATTGTCTGTTTCTGTCTGAACGTTGGGGCGTTATATTGTCTGTTTCCCAGGGCAATATGCTAGTTCTACTTTATTAGTGGCGTTAACATGGTCCAATATGCCAACGCACTGGGGAAGTGGTGTTACGCTAAATCCCTTCCTCCAGTCAGTTGAGATGATGCTTCCTGGTGGGTCCGTTATTCATAAAGTGACATCTTAATTACTGTGTGATTGTCCTCTTCTTACGTCTCTCTGGCTTTATTCAGTCGTTATGGTACTGTAGTTCTCTCCATGGGTTTACATGTCATAAAATAATACTCAGTGAAAACTGCACTTCAATATCTATCTCTCTGGGCCATTATCACATGTAAGCACTCTCTGAGAGACTCTCTCTCTCTCTCCCTACTCACTATCATTTTCTCTCCATCTCTCCTCCCTATCTCTTACTCTCTCCCTCTCTCCATCTCTCCATCTCTCCTCCCTCTCTCCCTCTCTCCATCTCTCCATCTCTCCTCCCTCTCTCTTAGTCTCTCCCTCTCTCCATCTCTCCTCCCTCTCTCTTACTTTCTCATCTCTCCATCTCTCATCTCTCTCTCATCTCTCCATCTCTCCTCCCTCCCTCTCTCTCTCATCTCTCCATCTCTCCTCCCTCTCTCTTACTCTCTCTCTCCATCTCTCCTCCCTCTCTCTCTACTCTCTCTCCCTCTCTCCATCTCTCCATCTCTCCTCCCTCTCTCTTACTCTCTCCCTCTCTCCATCTCTCCTCCCTCTCTCTTACTTTCTCATCTCTCCATCTCTCATCTCTCTCTCATCTCTCCATCTCTCCTCCCTCCCTCTCTCTCTCATCTCTCCATCTCTCCTCCCTCTCTCTTACTCTCTCTCTCCATCTCTCCTCCCTCTCTCTTACTCTCTCCCTCTCTCCATCTCTCCATCTCTCCTCCCTCTCTCTTACTCTCTCCCTCTCTCCATCTCTCCATCTCTCCTCCCTCTCTCTTACTCTCTCCCTCTCTCCATCTCTCCTCCCTCTCTCTTACTTTCTCATCTCTCCATCTCTCATCTCTCTCTCATCTCTCCATCTCTCCTCCCTCCCTCTCTCTCTCATCTCTCCATCTCTCCTCCCTCTCTCTTACTCTCTCTCTCCATCTCTCCTCCCTCTCTCTTACTCTCTCCCTCTCTCCATCTCTCCTCCCTCTCTCTTACTCTCTCCCTCTCTCCATCTCTCCATCTCTCCTCCCTCTCTCTTACTCCCTCCCTCTCTCCATCTCTCCTCCCTCTCTCTTACTTTCTCATCTCTCCATCTCTCATCTCTCTCTCATCTCTCCATCTCTCCTCCCTCCCTCTCTCTCTCATCTCTCCCTCTCTCCTCTCCTCTCCTCTCTCTCTCCCTCTCTCTCCCTCTCTCTCTCCATCTCTCCTCTCTCTTACTCTCTCTCCTTCCCTTCCTTTCCTTTTCTCCATCTTTCTCATCTCATCTTTTTAAATGAACCCCACTAATCATACTGATTTATCTTATGTTCCTATAGTGTATTCTTTGAAAACATAATATGATATATCATTCTTAATAATTTAACATATAAATACCAGGTGAATAACTTCAACAAAATGTGCATCTTTATGACAAAGGCATATTCTTCATGAGTGAAAAAACTACATGAGTGAAAAACCAAGGCCCATTTTTCCCTGTGAGATTTCATAACGGAGTTAAAACATAGCTAGATACCATGCTCACGTTGAGCTGACTGAGGCTTTAACTCTGGTATCTGTTCCTGATCACGTACTCCAGGCGATCACCCAGTCAATCCACAGATTGTACGGTGAACTCATGAAAAATGGATCCTATTCAGGAAATCCTATATTCAGGCAGTGTAAAGAACAGCTTAGGTGAGCCACGAGGACCCCATCGCCCCACACGAAACGTCTTAATGTACAAAACGCCTGTAGTGGTGACATTTATCACACACAAAAAGACAAATGAGTTTGAAATCAGCCGTAGACCAGCGCCGTCCATCTCCAGGGGATGTTATAAGAACACCATCAGTCTCCTGGTCCTGAAACGGTCGGTGTGGCAACCTGGAAAAACATCCTTCACAATGTATTCAACATCCAGGAGAGGAGAGAGATCGAGAGTATGATGCCTTAGACATCCATCATATCACCCTGGCTACTAACACACACATGGTGAAAAGACATTCATCTCTACAAGCTTGGAGTCACATGTGATCTGCTGTAGAGCACAACTGAACACATAATGATTCACTTTATTCAGAATTTTCAATTATCTCCCTCTATAAATATTTATATTTGAAATAATTGGCAATTTTGATTAAATAGATGAAAAACTATTTCACACAGATTTTATAAATATAAGAACCCATAACCAGTGAATATATAGACTTATGAGCAAAACATTATGACCAGCTGCCTAATATTCGGCTTGTCGTCCTTAAGCCAAAACAGAACATTTGCCAAAAAAACTATACTGTTTTGGTCCTTTGTTTCTCCTCTGTTTCTCCTCTGTTTATCATCTGGTTTCTCATCTGGTTTCTCATCTGGTTTCTCATCTGGTTTATCATCTGGTTTCTCATCTGGTTTCTCATCTGGTTTCTCCTCTGGTTTCTCCTCTGGTTTCTCCTCTGATTTCTCATCTGGTTTCTCATCTGGTTTCTCATCTGGTTTCTCCTCTGGTTTCTCATCTGGTTTCTCATCTGGTTTCTACTCTGGTTTCTCATCTGGTTTCTCCTCTGGTTTCTCATCTGGTTTCTCATCTGGTTTCTCCTCTGGTTTCTCATCTGGTTTCTCATCTGGTTTCTCATCTGGTTTCTCATCTGGTTTCTCATCTGGTTTCTCCTCTGGTTTCTCATCTGGTTTCTCATCTGGTTTCTGCTCTGGTTTCTCATCTGGTTTCTCATCTGGTTTCTGCTCTGGTTTCTCATCTGGTTTCTCATCTGGTTTGTCCTCTGGTTTCTCATCTGGTTACTCATCTGGTTTCTACTCTGGTTTCTCCTCTGGTTTCTCATCTGGTTTCTCCTCTGGTTTCTCATCTGGTTTCTCCTCTGGTTTCTCATCTGGTTCCCCCTCCGGCTGATGACAGCGATTGCTCCGGTCTTGTGCAAATTAATTGGCATCATTATGAAATGATGTTTGTGGAGTCTGACCCAGTTTGAGCCCAGTGAATGTAAAGGGGAACCCCAGAGCCACACTGTCTACTGCAACTATATCTACAGAGAGGGAGGGGCCATATCTACAGAGAGGGCGAAGCCACTGTCCTGGAGAGCTGCCAGGGAAGAAGTAAAGAAAGAAAGAAAAAGTACAGAGAAAAAAAGAGGAGACATGAGAAAAGAGGAAAAGAAAGAGAGGAGGAAAGTGGTGAATGGAGGACAGAGTTGAGGAACATTCTATTTATGGTTCACTGATGCCACCTTGTGGTTAGATGAAAAACTGATTACTGTAGAATGACTGTTACATTTAAATATAATTATTGAGTTTCCCAAAAATAATAATTAAGGAGTATTAAACATATTTATCTGCAAGGAAATTCAGAACTTTAATTCAACTATATGTTAGTCTAAGCCTTGGTCAAACAATAGGACATATTTCTATTTTATAACCAAGCATTACAACAAAAAATCTAAAATTAAACTTATTATAAAAATAAAACAGAAATATGTGACAAATACAATGGAAATGAAATACCTCAGACACATATCTGAATATTGGGATTATCCAGTAGACAGCAGCCTCCCATCTTCAGCCACTAAGGGGCACAAGAGTTTTGGTTGGTCAACAAGTTTTTTCATCCACTTAGGGGCACAAGAGTTTTGGTTGGCCAACAGTTGTTGTTTTATGGTTAGTATCTGCATCATGGAGTAGCACTAACAGCACAGAATACTTTTATTTTGTTGAGATTATGTTTCACAACTTGTGCGTTGGTGTGTGTGTGTGCGTGCGTGTGTGTGTGCGCGCGTGCAGTCATGTGTGTTATCACAAACCACCAGTGTAGTTTTATGGTATTAGAATCACTAGGTTCTGACCTTCTGGATGTACCAGCCCATCCGTTCTCATGTTATTCAGGAGGAGGTTTAGCAGAACAAAAGAGGTGTGTGTTCTCTGAGAACTGTGAAGGTGAAATGGTCTGCAATGCATCATGGTCTAGAGTGCATCAAAATGACGTATGAGCGTACGAACCTGGTGTGAAGACAAATGGACAAGCAACATAGTAAAACTACAGATCTTCCACTAACTACACATTATGTCATTTATTGGTATTTTATTTGTCCCGTAAAGGATCCAATATGTTTCCAAATGTTGAGTGCATTATCAGCAGGACAGGAGTAAGGAGTGAGAGGAGGAGGTGGAGAGGGGAGGGATGGAGAGAGAGGAGAGAGGAGAGAGGAGAGGGGAGGTGGAGAGGAGAGGGGAGGTGGAGAGGAGAGGAGAGGAGAGAGAGGAGAGGAGAGGATGAGAATGATTCCACTGATGGATCAACCATAACAGCTGATTCCCTGGATTCGGACAGATCACAAATAGATCCTCACTCAGATTCACTCAGCTGCTGCTCTCTCAGTTTGTCTGTCAGAAATGTCAACCTGTTGTTCACTAATCACACCACATGTAACAGACGTTCATGGTTTCTGCTAATCTGGGGTATCCATGATGACTCCAAATGGAGTTTGGAGAATTATACATCCTGAAATACCTTACTCCAATCATCCGTGCACTTCGAACCAGGAAGTTGCATGAATGAAGGAGGTGAAGGCCAGCTAACAAACATGACATCCTTAGTAAACTTAACAGACTTTGGGAGTCACTGAAATGCAAAGACACAAGGAAAACCACTAAAGGAGATACATGGCAATTTGCAACAGTCAGTACAGTCAACAGTCAGTACAGTCAACAGTCAGTACAGTCAACAGTCAGTACAGTCAACAGTCAGTAAAGTCAACAGTCAGTACAGTCAACAGTCAGTACAGTCAACAGTCAGTACAGTCAACAGTCAGTAAAGTCAACAGTCAGTACAGTCAACAGTCAGTACAGTCGAAAGTCAATACAGTCAAGATGTGGACTTAATGACCAGCTTGGTCCTACATTAAAGTGCCTTAAGATGCTTCATCACCCAGAGCTATTAAATAATGTTCTGGCAGAGTTCAATTATATTTTAGATGGAAAGTAATTCAGCCTCCTGTTCAAAGGTTTATTTCTGGAAGTTTCAGTCCTCGGTTGCCATTAGCTATCCCACTGTTTACCAGGCTTCTGGAAAATGTGGAGGATGTCCTGAGAGCATCTGCCCTGTGTCTGTCTCCAACACACCACCCAGATTATAAATACCACAGACTCCTGGAGGCATGGATGGAGAACGCTGGCTGAGGGCTCTAACAGAAGGTACAATGGGCAGAACTAAGGGAAAAACAAGCTAATACATTTGTGTCTCTAATGTTAAATGGTTTTATTGCACTAGCTGTCCTGCTAATTCAATCTAAAGGTTAACCAAACGTGCCAGGGATATTTACACCTGAAACACATAACAGAGACCTCAAACACGTAACAGAGACCTCAAACACGTAACAGAGACTTCAAAGACGTAACAGAGACCTCAAACACGTAACAGAGACCTCAAACACGTAACAGAGACCTCAAACACGTAACAGAGACTTCAAAGACGTAACAGAGACCTCAAACACGTAACAGAGACCTCAAACACGTAACAGAGCCCTCAAACACATAACAGAGACCTGAAACACGTAACAGAGACCTCAAACCCATAACAGAGACCTCAAACACGTAACAGAGACCTGAAACACATAACAGAGACCTGAAACACGTAACAGAGACCTCAAACACGTAACAGAGACCTCCACCACGTAACAGAGACCTCAAACACGTAACAGAGACCTCAAACACGTAACAAAGACCTGAAACACAAAACAGAGACCTGAAACACATAACAGAGACCTCAAACATGTAACAGAGACCTCAAACACGTAACAGAGACCTAAAAATGTAACAGAGACCTGAGACACATAACAGAGACCTCATACATGTAACATAGACCTCAAACACGTAACAGAGACCTGAAACACATAACAGAGACCTCAAACACGTAACAGAGACCTCAAACACGTAACAGAGACCTCAAACACGTAACAGAGACCTGAAACACATAACAGAGACCTCATACATGTAACAGAGACCTCAAACACGTAACAGAGACCTGAAACACATAACAGAGACCTCAAACCCGTAACTGAGACCTCAAATACGTAACAGAGACCTCAAACACGTAACAGAGACCTCCAAACACGCAGAGACCTCAAACACGTAACAGAGACCTGAAACACATAACAGAGACCTCAAACACGTAACAGAGACCTCAAACACGTAACAGAGACCTCAAACACGTAACAGAGACCTCAAACACGTAACAGAGACCTCAAACACGTAACAGAGACCTCCACCACGTAACAGAGACCTCCAACACGTAACAGAGACCTCAAACACGTAACAAAGACCTGAAACCCGTAACAGAGACCTGAAACACATAACAGAGACCTCAAACCCGTAACAGAGACCTCAAACCCGTAACAGAGACCTCAAACACGTAACAGAGACCTCCAACACGCAGAGACCTCAAACACGTAACAGAGACCTGAAACACATAACAGAGACCTCAAACACGTAACAGAGACCTCAAACACGTAACAGAGACCTGAAACACATAACAGAGACCTCAAACACGTAACAGAGACCTCAAACACGTAACAGAGACCTGAAACACATAACAGAGACCTCAAACACGTAACAGAGACCTCAAACACGTAACAGAGCCCTCAAACACATAACAGAGACCTGAAACACGTAACAGAGACCTCACACACGTAACAGAGACCTCAAACACGTAACAGAGACCTCAAACACGTAACAGAGACCTGAAACACATAACAGAGACCTCATACATGTAACAGAGACCTCAAACACGTAACAGAGACCTGAAACACATAACAGAGACCTCAAACCCGTAACAGAGACCTGAAACCCGTAACAGAGACCTCAAACATGTAACAGAGACCTGAAACACATAACAGAGACCTGAAACACATAACAGAGACCTCAAACACGTAACAGAGACCTCAAACCCGTAACAGAGACCTCCAAACACGCAGAGACCTCAAACACGTAACAGAGACCTGAAACACATAACAGAGACCTCAAACACGTAACAGAGACCTCAAACACGTAACAGAGACCTCAAACCCGTAACAGAGACCTCAAACCCGTAACAGAGACCTGAAACACATAACAGAGACCTCAAACACGTAACAGAGACCTCAAACCCGTAACAGAGACCTCAAACATGTAACAGAGACCTCCAAACACGCAGAGACCTCAAACACGTAACAGAGACCTGAAACACATAACAGAGACCTCAAACACGTAACAAAGACCTCAAACACGTAACAGAGACCTCAAACCCGTAACAGAGACCTCAAACCCGTAACAGAGACCTGAAACACATAACAGAGACCTCAAACACGTAACAGAGACCTCAAACCCGTAACAGAGACCTCAAACATGTAACAGAGACCTCCAAACACGCAGAGACCTCAAACACGTAACAGAGACCTGAAACACATAACAGAGACCTCAAACACGTAACAGAGACCTCAAACACGTAACAGAGACCTCAAACCCGTAACAGAGACCTCAAACCCGTAACAGAGACCTGAAACACATAACAGAGACCTCAAACACGTAACAGAGACCTCAAACCCGTAACAGAGACCTCAAACCCGTAACAGAGACCTGAAACACATAACAGAGACCTCAAACACGTAACAGAGACCTCAAACACGTAACAGAGACCTGAAACACATAACAGAGACCTCAAACACGTAACAGAGACCTCAAACACAAAACAGAGACCTCAAACACGTAACAGGGCCCTCAAACACATAACAGAGACCTCAAACACGTAACAGAGACCTCAAACACGTAACAGAGACCTCAAAGACGTAACAGAGACCTCAAACACGTAACAGAGACCTCAAACACGTAACAGAGCCCTCAAACACATAACAGAGACCTGAAACACGTAACAGAGACCTCAAACCCATAACAGAGACCTCAAACACGTAACAGAGACCTGAAACACATAACAGAGACCTGAAACACGTAACAGAGACCTCAAACACGTAACAGAGACCTCCACCACGTAACAGAGACCTCAAACACGTAACAGAGACCTCAAACACGTAACAAAGACCTGAAACACAAAACAGAGACCTGAAACACATAACAGAGACCTCAAACATGTAACAGAGACCTCAAACACGTAACAGAGACCTAAAAAATGTAACAGAGACCTGAGACACATAACAGAGACCTCATACACGTAACAGAGACCTGAAACACATAACAGAGACCTCAAACACGTAACAGAGACCTCAAACACGTAACAGAGACCTCAAACACGTAACAGAGACCTGAAACACATAACAGAGACCTCATACATGTAACAGAGACCTCAAACACGTAACAGAGACCTGAAACACATAACAGAGACCTCAAACCCGTAACTGAGACCTCAAATACGTAACAGAGACCTCAAACACGTAACAGAGACCTCCAAACACGCAGAGACCTCAAACACGTAACAGAGACCTGAAACACATAACAGAGACCTCAAACACGTAACAGAGACCTCAAACACGTAACAGAGACCTCAAACACGTAACAGAGACCTCAAACACGTAACAGAGACCTCAAACACGTAACAGAGACCTCCACCACGTAACAGAGACCTCCAACACGTAACAGAGACCTCAAACACGTAACAAAGACCTGAAACCCGTAACAGAGACCTGAAACACATAACAGAGACCTCAAACCCGTAACAGAGACCTCAAACCCGTAACAGAGACCTCAAACACGTAACAGAGACCTCCAACACGCAGAGACCTCAAACACGTAACAGAGACCTGAAACACATAACAGAGACCTCAAACACGTAACAGAGACCTCAAACACGTAACAGAGACCTGAAACACATAACAGAGACCTCAAACACGTAACAGAGACCTCAAACACGTAACAGAGACCTGAAACACATAACAGAGACCTCAAACACGTAACAGAGACCTCAAACACGTAACAGAGCCCTCAAACACATAACAGAGACCTGAAACACGTAACAGAGACCTCACACACGTAACAGAGACCTCAAACACGTAACAGAGACCTCAAACACGTAACAGAGACCTGAAACACATAACAGAGACCTCATACATGTAACAGAGACCTCAAACACGTAACAGAGACCTGAAACACATAACAGAGACCTCAAACCCGTAACAGAGACCTGAAACCCGTAACAGAGACCTCAAACATGTAACAGAGACCTCCAAACACGCAGAGACCTCAAACACGTAACAGAGACCTGAAACACATAACAGAGACCTCAAACACGTAACAGAGACCTCAAACACGTAACAGAGACCTCAAACCCGTAACAGAGACCTCAAACACGTAACAGAGACCTGAAACACATAACAGAGACCTCAAACACGTAACAGAGACCTCAAACCCGTAACAGAGACCTCAAACATGTAACAGACACCTCAAAACTAACAGAGACCTCAAACACGTAACAGAGACCTGAAACACATAACAGAGACCTCAAACACGTAACAAAGACCTCAAACACGTAACAGAGACCTCAAACCCGTAACAGAGACCTCAAACCCGTAACAGAGACCTGAAACACATAACAGAGACCTCAAACACGTAACAGAGACCTCAAACCCGTAACAGAGACCTCAAACCCGTAACAGAGACCTGAAACACATAACAGAGACCTCAAACACGTAACAGAGACCTCAAACCCGTAACAGAGACCTCAAACATGTAACAGAGACCTCCAAAAACGCAGAGACCTCAAACACGTAACAGAGACCTGAAACACATAACAGAGACCTCAAACACGTAACAAAGACCTCAAACACGTAACAGAGACCTCAAACCCGTAACAGAGACCTCAAACCCGTAACAGAGACCTGAAACACATAACAGAGACCTCAAACACGTAACAGAGACCTCAAACCCGTAACAGAGACCTCAAACCCGTAACAGAGACCTGAAACACATAACAGAGACCTCAAACACGTAACAGAGACCTCAAACACGTAACAGAGACCTGAAACACATAACAGAGACCTCAAACACGTAACAGAGACCTCAAACACGTAACAGAGCCCTCAAACACATAACAGAGACCTGAAACACGTAACAGAGACCTCACACACGTAACAGAGACCTCAAACACGTAACAGAGACCTCAAACACATAACAGAGACCTCAAACACGTAACAGAGACCTCAAACACGTAACAGAGACCTCAAACACGTAACAGAGACCTCAAACACGTAACAGAGACCTCAAACACGTAACAGAGACCTCAAACACGTAACAGAGACCTCAAACACGTAACAGAGACCTCAAACCCATAACAGAGACCTCAAACACGTAACAGAGACCTCAAACACATAACAGAGACCTCAAACACGTAACAGAGACCTGAAACACATAACAGAGACCTCAAACACGTAACAGAGACCTCAAACACGTAACAGAGACCTCAAACACGTAACAGAGACCTCAAACACGTAACAGAGACCTCAAACACGTAACAGAGACCTGAAACACATAACAGAGACCTCAAACACGTAACAGAGACCTCAAACACATAACAGAGACCTCAAACACGTAACAGAGACCTCAAACCCATAACAGAGACCTCAAACACGTAACAGAGACCTGAAACACATAACAGAGACCTCAAACATGTAACAGAGACCTGAAACACATAACAGAGACCTCAAACACGTAACAGAGACCTGAAACACATAACAGAGACCTCAAACACGTAACAGAGACCTCAAACACGTAACAGAGACCTGAAACACATAACAGAGACCTGAAACACATAACAGAGACCTCATACATGTAACAGAGACCTCAAACATGTAACAGAGACCTCAAACACGTAACAGAGACAACAGGACCATAGAGATGGACAACAGGACCATAGAGATGGACAACAGGACCATAGAGATGGACAACAGGACCATAGAGATGGACAACAGGACCATAGAGATGGACAACAGGACCATAGAGATGGACAACAGGACCATAGAGATGGACAACAGGACCATAGAGATGGACAACAGGACCATAGAGATGGACAACAGGACCATAGAGATGGACAACAGGACCATAGAGATGGACAACAGGACCATAGAGATGGACAACAGGACCATAGAGATGGACAACAGGACCATAGAGATGGACAACAGGACCATAGAGATGGACAACAGGACCATAGAGATGGACAACAGGACCATAGAGATGGACAACAGGACCATGTTGATTTTCGGGTCGTGAACTTCCTGGTGTTTCTGAAACCACATGTAGCGTGTGTTTATGGTTTGCATGCTGTCCTCCAGCTGAACAAGGCCACTGAGGCCTAGCCAAAAGTAGTGTGCTAGATAGAGTATAGGGTGAAAGATTGGGACTCATTCCCAGTACACTCCAACAGACACTGGTGAGCTCCACACTCATCATAGCAGAGGACCAGTTCAGGTGTACTATAAGGTTTTATGTTTACTCTGACTTTACTCCAGACTACGTCCTCAGCCTTCTCCGAGCGGAGGTGCCTGAAACAGATCAGAGAGCTCGGAGACGGTGACCCGGTACTGTTCACTTCAAGGCCTGTTGGCTCACGAGTTGCTCAAAAAAGGAGAGAGAGAAGGATGTGAGAGAAAAAAAAGAGAGAGACAGACCGGACGGGGACGAGTCTGGCGGGTGCCATGACAACCACCGTGTGTGCGAGAACATAATGTCTTCATGGTCGGTGCCACCGTTTTGCTAGTAGGCTGGATGAAAGAGAAGACACCTCCTGTGGGAATGGTGCCAGTGGTCTAGCCTGGTACACTCCACAGACAGCCCTGGTTGGCATTGGGCACAGACGGTTCTCAGACCACAGACGGTTCTCATACCACAGATATGACTATACACGCTCATCTAGGCTCCAGGAATAGATGGAGATGGAGCCTCTGTGTCCGCTTGTGTGTGTCTCTGAGCATGTGTGTGTGTGTGTGTGTGTGTGTTTCTAGGTGTGTGTTTTGTAGTGTACTTCTAGTGAAGCGACCAGAAATCTTCTAATTCGCCAGTATGTAGTGGGGGGTGTAGTGGGGGTGTAGTGAGGGGGGTGTAGTGGGGGGTGGAGTGGGGGTAGTGGGGGTGGAGGGGTGTAGTGAGGGGGTGTAGTGGAGGGGTGTAGTGAGGGGGGTGTAGTGGGGGGGTGTAGTGAGGGGGGTGTAGTGGGGGGTTGTAGTGGGGGTGGGGGTAGTGGGGGGTGTAGTGGGGGGGTGTTGCTGACATAAACAGACATCTAGCCCACAGCTACATTTACAATCAGCTCATTTTCCTAGTAACTGCTTTCATGTTGAGGTAGTTAGCTAGCTTGTACAACCCCACACCACTTTCATAACCCCAAAACATTCTCCATAAAGCAGCTATCAGCTAAGTGATGTGTAGAAAATACGTGTTTTAAACTTATAGAGGGTAGAACAGTTAATAAAAATTATAAATATAAAAGCCAGTTCAAATGCAGCTTGTTGCTAACCCATGTGGTTGACCTGGTTTTTCGTATTTAGGTTGGGACAGATTATAGAAGCTATGCAGGCACCTCGTTTAACCAGTTTCATTTAGCTTTATGGAGTGTGGAGGAGATGTGGAGGAGAGGGGAATGTGAGGAGGGCCATACAGATGGTGGAGACTTGGGCCACTGATGCAGAAATAGTTTAAAATCCCTAAATGGCTAAATCCTTGTTGTTGACTTAATTGTATAGTGCATAAAATGCCACTAATAGTGTGTAAAATGCCACTTGCGTTGCACTGATGTTTTCCTATTACACTGTGTGGTCGTTGTGTAGTTTCAGTGAGATGCAGTGAGCTTATTAGGTTGGCTGGTTTCCTGGGCTGGTCAGGAGGATCAATGCCCCCTTCAGAGTGTTTGGTTCTGGGTCAAATGAGACGGACAGAGGGAAACCTGGTCCTTTAGTTGCCCCACAAAAGACTCTTTCACCAGGAGGGAATCCTGTACTCAACTACTGACCTAAATCCCCACCACCCTCCTAGTCTACCCCCACCACCTCCCCCACCACCTCCCCCACCTCCTCTGCTCTGTGTACACCTCCCCCACCTCCTCCCCCACCTCCTCTGCTCTGTGTACACCACCCTCACCACCCCCACCTCCTCCCTCCACCTCCTCCACCATGTGCACCCCCACCTTCTCCCCCACCTCCTCCCCCACTTCCTCTGCTCTGTGTACACCACCCTCACCACCCCCACCTCCTCCCTCCACCTCCTCTGCCCTGTGCACCCTCCCCCACCTCCTCTGCCCTGTGTACACCCCCCACCTCCTCCCTCCACCTCCTCTGCCCTGTGCACCCTCCCCCACCTCCTCCCCCACCTCCACTGCCCTGTGTACACCCCCCACCTCCTCCCCCACCTCCTCTGCCCTGTGCACCCTCCCCCACCTCCTCTGCCCTGTGTACACCCCCCCACCTCCTCCCCCACCTCCTCTGCCCTGTGCACCCTCCCCCACCTCCTCCCCCACCTCCACTGCCCTGTGTACACCCCCCCACCTCCTCCCCCACCTCCTCTGCCCTGTGCACCCTCCCCCACCTCCTCTGCCCTGTGTACACCCCCCACCTCCTCCCCCACCTCCTCTGCCCTGTGCACCCTCCCCCACCTCCTCCCCCACCTCCTCTGCCCTGTGCACCCTCCCCCACCTCCTCTGCCCTGTGTACACCCCCCCCACCTCCTCCCCCACCTCCACTGCCCTGTGCACCCTCCCCCACCTCCTCCCCCACCTCCACTGGCCTGTGCACCCTCCCCCACCTCCTCCCCCACCTCCTCTGCCCTGTGCACCCTCCCCCACCTCCTCTGCCCTGTGTACACCCCCCCCACCTCCTCCCCCACCTCCACTGCCCTGTGCACCCTCCCCCACCTCCTCCCCCACCTCCACTGCCCTGTGCACCCTCCCCCACCTCCTCCCCCACCTCCTCTGCCCTGTGTACACCCTCCCCCACCTCCTCCCCCACCTCCACTGCCCTGTGCAACCCCCCACCTCCTCCCCCACCTCCACTGCCCTGTGCACCCTCCCCCACCTCCTCCCCCACCTCCACTGGCCTGTGTACTCTTCCTTCGCCTCACAACGCAAACATTAAGCCTGGACAGGAAGCAGGTGGTGGTGAGGGCTAGAGCATACGTGCACCCAGGCAGGGACTCCAGCACTGCTCTGTTTCAGGAGAAAGCACACACACACAAATATACACACACATATACACACAAATATACACACATATACACAAATATACACACATATACACAAATATACACACATATACACAAATATACACACACATACACACAAATATACACACACATATACACAAATATACACACACATATACACACAAATATACACACATATACACAAACATACACCCATATACACAAATATACACACACATACACACAAATATACACATACATATACACAAATATACACACACATATACACACAAATATACACACATATACACACACATACACACACACACACACACATACAAATATACACACACATACACACACATAAACATTTCAGTAACTGCTAACAGTACTGTATTCTATGCACTATCAGCACTTCTGTTACATTTTCCTGTGAAATTACTGTACTATTGTATAGTTTTTTTTCTACATATGATTGAGGGTCAGGAACGACAAGGGGGAAGGCCTCCTATGTTGACAGAATGCAAGGATGGATTTGTCATTCAAGATGTTTCTTTCCAAGGTGTTTTGCTAATGACAACATTGCCTGTGATGTGGATGAAACTCTCTGGCCAGATCCAGCTAGGCGAAAAGACAATGTCTAGTTTTTTTTTTTTTACAACATGTAAAGTGACATTATGTTACAGTATTATGAATCTCCATGTCAACATTTTGGGTGTGTTGAGAAATAAATGAGTTTCTTCAGTCTGCAACATTGGTCTTGTGTAGTGTTTGGTGAACTTACATTATATGTGTACTTTGTTGATTGTATTTCATCCTTTACACAGGCCCAGCCTCTGTCATGGAAAGACTGAGTTTGAGACCGTACTAATTGAAATACGTGTCTTCTTATACTTCACCACTTACACCAATTGTAAGAAAAAAATACATTTCGTACACACGTAGAATAGTTTAGCTATTAATGGCGTTGTTTGTAGCCGTTAACAGATGTTTTCTTGTTGTGTTTATTATTTTACAAAAACACAGCTTAGAGTTTTGGGTGAAAGCAATGAGAAATGGCAACCGTAGAATGCTAATGACTATTCAGGATCAAATTGAAATAAACATGCAGCCAGTCACATTTAAAGTATCCAATCAAGAAAAACTGTAAATAGTTTAGATTTTAGGGTTGTGTTATGGTAAGATGAGCCAGGATATGTGTATAGACAATAGATGATCTGTTTGAAATGGCTGTGGATTTATAAGTCCTTGTGCAAACACTTCTCAAAGTTCACTTCTCTGAGGTCAGAGGACACTTCTCTGAGGTCATTGAGAGGTCGAGAGAGATAATAATGACATGTATGATCTCATCTATACAAACTATAAGTTCTCCCCATCTATATCTGCCCTCATACTGTGTACACACACACAAAAAAATACACACCCACACACACACACACACACACCCACACACACACACACACACCCACACACACACACACACACACACACACACACACACACACACACACACACACACACACACACACACACACACACACACACACACACACACACACACACACACACACACACACACACACACACACACACACACACACACACACACACACACACACACACACACGAGGTGAAGGCTAAGGAACGTCTCTCACTCCTCTTCCAGAGGCCGGTAAGCAGATATGAACAGTGACTAACTGAACGAGGATTATTCACTCAGCACTGCCAGGAATTCATTTAGCAAAGCCGTGTTAGTGTGTGTGTGTAAGAGGTTCTGTGTGTGTGAATGTGTGTGAGAGTGTGTGAGGGCGTGTGTGTGTGTGTGCATATGGGTCTGTGTGTGTGAATGTGTGTGTGTGCGTGTGGGTGTGTGTGTGTGTGTGAGCGTGAGGACGTGTGTGTGTGTGCGTGAGTGTGTGTGTGTGTGTGAGGACGTGTGTGTGTGTGTGTGTGAGGGTGTGTGTGTGTGTGCGTGAGAGTGTGTGTGTGTGTGCGTGAGGACGTGTGTGTGTGTGTGTGTGCGTGCGTGACGTGTGTGTGTGTGTGTGCGCGTGAGGGCGTGTGTGTGTGTGTGTGTTCAGACGGGGTGATGAAGGAGTCAACATTTCTTCAGACTTGACAGACTTTAAACACAGTAAGAACAAATGTACTTTTTAAAGCTGTGAGAATTCCTGTGTGTATTTCAGATGAGGGAGTATAAATTCCTTTCACAGATTGCAATCTTCTCCTAGAAGCCATCAAGAGACTAAAGAATGCAGTTCTGTTGACAGATGGCTAATACACACTTAGCTTAAAGGCAAAATACTTCAAGACTAGACCCAAATCAAGGTATAGTTGCTACCTAATTGTTTGTTACTTTGTTTGTTGTATTAGAAAATACTTTATGTAAGGTTTATTTATCTGTATTTATTTATGTAACTTGTATTTATCCAAATAGAGACACATTGAGACCGAGGTGTCATTTGCAGTGTGCCCTGGGAACATCACCTCAAATACAATAAGAATTAAGGACAAGTACAAACAATTAACAGATACAATGACAGAACATAAATCATATCAGTCTATTAAAACAAACACAAATCTCACTATAAAAATCTAACATAATTTTCTTAAACTGACCCATGGACACAAAGGCCCCCAAATAAAACTCCCATTGGATACTATTCCACAAATGAGATGCTTTAAAAGAGAAGGCAGAACTATCTATGTGTCAAAGGTGATGTATACTGGAAGTCTGTGGAGTAAGGCTTTGTAAATAACATTAGAATAATGAAGGGATCTATGCGTTTTGAGTTCCAGCCAACTTTCTGGTATAAGATGCAGTGAGGAGCGTTCTAACTGTCTGAGGTAATAACTGGTAAGGCTATGATAAACAGAGTCAAGCAGCTTCAGAGTACAAGCAGATGCACTTCAGTATATTATATCACCATAGAGTGGTGCATTCTGGGAACAGCACAGGCAAAACACATTTTCTGAACAATTTGTCTCCTGGGAAAAAAATAACAAACACTTTACAGTTGACATTAACAAAATCATTGGTAGGTTTTTTTTAATGAAAGGTCACTGCTAATCCAAATTCTAAGGTATTTGTATGAGGGGACCCGTTCAATTATAGAACCATACAATGAGTGAAGCTGTAAATCCGGTGAGATTTAAAAAACAACAAGTATTTGGTTTTGCTATACCAGCTTTATGTTTTTTAGTGCAGTTTTGGTTGACGGAGCACAAGCACAAATATTAGTATCATCAGCATAAAGGTGGAATATGGAATTATTTACCAATTGACCAATAGCATTAATGTATATAGTGAAAATAACAGGTCCTGGGATAGATCCCTGAGGTACACCTCTGTGTGTGTCCAGACTTTCAGAACTAACTCCACCCAGACTACATCTCACTACATCAGACCTAACTCCATCCAGCACAATAGATTGTGTTTGTCAGTATGGTAGTTAAGAAACCAGGGACATGCAAAGAATGGAATTATTGTAACTTGTGTTTTTTAAAGACCTTTTATTACAAGTTCATCAATTTCACAATAAATTAAGCACCTTAACTGGCTGAGGTTCAAAGTTTCACAACTTTCAAAGAAAGTAAAAATCTGAGAAATGTTTCACTGTCTTAATGTCTCGCATTGAAAAAAAAAAAAAAATCAGCAAAAAAACAGTATCAAACTCAATTCAATTTAATTCTGGCTTCATTTCAGTATTCATCTGGTGTGCAAAGTTACAAAAATAGAATCTCTCAATGGGCTCCAAATGACATGTAGTGACCGCTGTCAGTCAAACCGCCGTCAGTCAAACCGCCGTCAGTCAAACCGCCGTCAGTCAAACCGCCGTCAGTCAAACCGCCGTCAGACAAACCGCCGTCAGACAAACCGCCGTCAGACAAACCGCCGTCAGACAAACCGCCGTCAGACAAACCGCCGTCAGACAAACCGCCGTCAGACAAACCGCTGTCAGACAAACCGCTGTCACTGCTTTGTCAGTTGTCAAACTGTAACCAAATGTTTGTAGAACGAGGACAGAAAATAGATGGACAATATTTTCATAACCAGACAACTAAAAGTAAATCATTCAGATATATATTCTTAATTTCACCAGTTTTGTCACATGAGTAAATTTATCCTGCATCAAGAAGACATGACTATAAATTACATCTTAAAAAACAGATAACAGGACGTTTTTTACAATTTACCTCTGGGATCTAGTGGGGTACAAATAAGTACAGATTGACTGCACATTAGTCACAATTGGTTTGTGGTCTTGTCAGAAGTTTTTTCATACAGTAAAAGGCATTTCAGTGACACATCTCCAGCACAACATCAACAAGGCACTGTATCGTTAAAGCCAAAAATAAAAATAAAGTACAACTAATAAAATCCTAGTTTAGAGGTCATGGTTCAAGGGTCGATGAAGGAGACGGCAATGTAGCGTGTTCCATTGGTGGTGGGCAGTCCCTCGTGGAGGTGGGTCAGGCGGCCAGGGTGCATGAAGCTCCACCCCTTTCTGGGAGATTCTATGGAACAGTTATACCTGTGGAACCGGCAGCCGCCACCCTGACAGGAGAGACCATGAGAGCATTTAAAGACTGAATCAGGCACCAAGTAAACATCTTGTTAGCCATGCTAGCACTGCAAGCTCTAAAGTAAACTACAGCATGGTAAGCTCTAATGTAAACTGCAGCACGGTGAGCTCTAATGTAAACTACAACATGGTAAGCTCTAATGTAAACCGCAGCATGGTGAGCTGTAATGTAAACCGCAGCATGGTGAGGTCCAATGTAAACCGCAGCATGGTGAGCTCTAATGTAAACCGCAGCACGGTGAGCTCTAATGTAAACCGCAGCATGGTAAGCTCTAATGTAAACCGCAGCATGGTGAGCTCTAATGTAAACCGCAGCATGGTGAGCTCTAATGTAAACCGCAGCATGGTGAGCTCTAATGTGAACCGCAGCATGGTGAGCTCTAATGTAAACCGCAGCATGGTGAGCTCTAATGTGAACCGCAGCATGGTGAGCTCTAATGTGAACCGCAGCATGGTGGGCTCTAATGTTAACCGCAGCATGGTGAGCTCTAATGTGAACCGCAGCATGGTGAGCTCTAATGTAAACCGCAGCATGGTGAGCTCTAATGTTAACCGCAGCATGGTGAGCTCTAATGTAAACCGCAGCATGGTGAGCTCCAATGTAAACCGCAGCATGGTGAGCTCTAATGTAAACCGCAGCATGGTGAGCTCTAATGTAAACCGCAGCATGGTGAGCTCTAATGTAAACCGCAGCATGGTGAGGTCCAATGTAAACCGCAGCATGGTGAGCTCTAATGTAAACTGCACCATGGTGAGCTCTAATGTAAACCGCAGCATGGTGAGCTCTAATGTAAACCGCAGCATGGTGAGCTCTAATGTAAACTGCAGCATGGTGAGCTCTAATGTAAACCGCAGCATGGTGAGCTCTAATGTGAACCGCAGCATGGTGAGCTCTAATGTGAACCGCAGCATGGTGAGCTCTAATGTTAACCGCAGCATGGTGAGCTCTAATGTGAACCGCAGCATGGTGAGCTCTAATGTAAACCGCAGCATGGTGAGCTCTAATGTAAACCGCAGCATGGTGAGCTCTAATGTAAACCGCAGCATGGTGAGGTCTAATGTAAACCGCAGCATGGTGAGCTCTAATGTAAACCGCAGCATGGTGAGCTCTAATGTAAACCGCAGCATGGTGAGCTCTAATGTAAACCGCAGCATGGTGAGGTCCAATGTAAACCGCAGCATGGTGAGCTCTAATGTAAACTGCACCATGGTGAGCTCTAATGTAAACCGCAGCATGGTGAGCTCTAATGTAAACCGCAGCATGGTGAGCTCTAATGTAAACCGCAGCATGGTGAGCTCTAATGTAAACCGCAGCATGGTGAGCTCTAATGTAAACCGCAGCATGGTGAGCTCTAATGTAAACCGCAGCATGGTGAGCTCTAATGTAAACTGCACCATGGTGAGCTCTAATGTAAACCGCAGCATGGTGAGCTCTAATGTAAACCGCAGCATGGTGAGCTCTAATGTAAACTGCAGCATGGTGAGCTCTAATGTAAACTACAACACTTTAAGCGGTAAGGTAAACTACAGCATTGTGAGCTCTAATGTAAACCGTAGCATGGTGAGCTCTAATGTAAACCGCAGCATGGTGAGGTCTAATGTAAACCGCAGCATGGTGAGCTCTAATGTAAACCGCAGCATGGTGAGCTCTAATGTAAACCGCAGCATGGTGAGCTCTAATGTAAACCGCAGCATGGTGAGCTCTAATGTAAACCGCAGCATGGTGAGCTCTAATGTAAACCGCAGCATGGTGAGCTCTAATGTAAACCGCAGCATGGTGAGGTCTAATGTAAACCGCAGCATGGTGAGCTCTAACGTAAACTACAGCATGGTGAGCTATTATGTAAACTACCGAATGGTGTTTTTGTTTTACAAACGCTGTGTCTTACTTGGAAGTCGGTGCCTTTATTGTTAAGTGCAACATTAATAGTGAACGTGGAGGAGTCATGATGTGGTCTCAAGTATGCCTGTCTCCCAGGAGTATACTTCACCACAAAGTTCATCACTGCATAGCCCTGTAGAGAACAAACACAATCACAGTTTATTACTGAATAGCCCTGCTGGGAAGGTCAGCATTTACTTTGGGATATTGGCAAATATGAGGTCAGTGGATGGATGAATACCTTGGTGTACTGGGTGGATGTGTACCTTGGTGTATGTGTACTGGGTGGATGTGTACCTTGGTGTATGTGTACTGGGTGGATGTGTACTGAGTGTATGTGTACTGGGTGTATATGTACTGGGTGGATGTGTACCTTGGTGTATGTGTACTGGGTGGATGTGTACTGGGTGTATGTGTACTGGGTGTATGTGTACTGGGTGGATGTGTACTGGGTGGATGTGTACTGGGTGGATGTGTACTGGGTGGATGTGTACTGGGTGGATGTGTACTGGGTGGATGTGTACTGGGTGGATGTGTACTGGGTGGATGTGTACTGGGTGGATGTGTACTGGGTGGATGTGTACCTTGGTGTATGTGTACTGGGTGTATGTGTACTGGGTGGATGTGTACTGGGTGGATGTGTACTGGGTGGATGTGTACTGGGTGGATGTGTACTGGGTGTATGTGTACCTTGGTGTATGTGTACCTTGGTGTATGTGTACTGGGTGGATGTGTACTGGGTGTATGTGTACTGGGTGGATGTGTACTGGGTGGATGTGTACTGGGTGGATGTGTACTGAGTGTATGTGTACTGGGTGTATGTGTACTGGGTGTATGTGTACTGGGTGGATGTGTACTGGGTGGATGTGTACTGGGTGGATGTGTACTGGGTGGATGTGTACTGGGTGGATGTGTACTGGGTGGATGTGTACTGGGTGGATGTGTACTGGGTGGATGTGTACTGGGTGGATGTGTACTGGGTGGATGTGTACTGGGTGTATGTGTACTGGGTGGATGTGTACCTTGGTGTAGTACCCAGAGAAGACTTTGAGGGTGACGGGGGATATGAACTCTCTAATGAAGTGCAGCCACTCCTTCTCATAGCCAATCTGCTTCATGTGGATGTCATCCGTTGGGACGGTCTCATAGCCGCCAGTTATACGTTTGTCCTGATAGACACAGAAAGCAATGAGACAGGAAGCAACGAGACAGGAAGCAACGAGACAGGAAGCAACGAGACAGGAAGCAACGAGACAGGAAGCAATCATGAATAAAAGTGAATAAGTGAAATCAAAACATTGCTACATTGTTACTGTGTGTGTGTGTGTGTGAACTCTGACCTGATGTTGACCTCCCGACCAGGAACCAAAGTGTTCCATTTCCTCCACAAGCTCATCACACGCCCTCTCAGTGAAGACAGGAAACCAGAAGACATCTGGGCAGGGCTGGAACAGACACAGACAGACAGAGAGATAGAGAGACAGACAGAGAGATAGAGAGACAGACAGAGAGATAGAGAGAAAGACAGAGAGATAGGGAGACAGACAGAGAGATAGGGAGACAGAGAGAGAGATAGGGAGACAGACAGAGAGATGGGGAGACAGACAGAGAGATAGAGAGACAGACAGAGAGATAGGGAGACAGAGAGAGAGATAGGGAGACAGAGAGAGAGATAGGGAGACAGAGAGAGAGATAGGGAGACAGACAGAGAGATAGGGAGACAGAGAGATAGGGAGACAGACAGAGAGATAGGGAGACAGAGAGAGAGATAGGGAGACAGACAGAGAGAGATAGGGAGAGAGACAGAGAGATAGGGAGACAGACAGAGAGATAGGGAGACAGACAGAGAGATAGGGAGACAGAGAGAGAGATAGGGAGCCAGAGAGAGAGAGAGGAGACAGGGAGAGAGACACTTGAGAGATAATAAACCAACAGTAGAAACCATCGAGATAGCTGGACTAAATCAACACCTGGGACTAGAAACACCTGGGACTAAATCAACATGAAGTCATCAAACACACACACACAGACACGTTTACACACACACACACACACACACACACAGACACGTTTACACACACACACACACACACAGACACGTTTACACACACGCACACACACAGACATGTTTACACACACAGACATGTTTACACACACGCACACACACACACAGACATGTTTACACACACAGACATGTTTACACACACACACACACACACAGACATGTTTACACACACACACACACAGACATGTTTACACACACACACACACAGACATGTTTACACACACACACACACAGACATGTTTACACACACACACACACAGACATGTTTACACACACACACACACATGTTTACACACACACACACACAGAGACATGTTTACACACACACAGAGACATGTTTACACACACACAGAGACATGTTTACACACACACAGATACATGTTTACACACACACAGAGACATGTTTACACACACACAGAGACATGTTTACACACACACAGAGACATGTTTACACACACACAGAGACATGTTTACACACACACAGAGACATGTTTACACACACACAGAGACATGTTTACACACACACAGAGACATGTTTACACACACACAGAGACATGTTTACACACACACAGAGACATGTTTACACACACACAGAGACATGTTTACACACACACAGAGACATGTTTACACACACACAGAGACATGTTTACACACACACAGAGACATGTTTACACACACACAGAGACATGTTTACACACACACAGAGACATGTTTACACACACACAGAGACATGTTTACACACACACAGAGACATGTTTACACACACACAGAGACATGTTCACACACACACAGAGACATGTTCACACACACACAGAGACATGTTCACACACACACAGAGACATGTTCACACACACACACACACACACACACACACACACACACACACACACACACACACACACACACACACACACACACACACACACACACACACACACACACACACACACACACACACAAACAGACAAACAGACAAACAGACAAACAGACCTGTTCTAAGTAGTTCTCTGTGAAGATATGTGTGTAGTTGGTGTGGATGTATTTCTCCTTCCAATCCTGAGACAAAAAAATCCATATAAAACTGCACGTTAAATCAAACATTCTTATCAGCCAATCAGAGTTCACCAGCAACAATCAGTTATTTGTAAATTACTAGAGTATACAGGAATGTGACTATAGCATACCATAATAAAACATATGTAACACATGTATTGTATACAGGAATGTGACTATAGCATACCATAATAAAACATATGTAACACATATAATGTATACAGGAATGTGACTATAGCATACCATAATAAAACATATGTAACACATATATTGTATACAGGAATGTGACTATAGCATACCATAATAAAACATATGTAACATATATAATGTATACAGGAATGTGACTATAGCATACCATAATAAAACATATGTAACACATAATGTATACAGGAATGTGACTATAGCATACCATAATAAAACATATGTAACACATATAATGTATACAGGAATGTGACTATAGCATACCATAATAAAACATATGTAACACATAATGTATACAGGAATGTGACTATAGCATACCATAATAAAACATATGTAACACATATAATGTATACAGGAATGTGGCTATAGCATACCATAATAAAACATATGTAACACATATAATGTATACAGGAATGTGACTATAGCATACCATAATAAAACATATGTAACACATAATGTATACAGGAATGTGGCTATAGCATACCATAATAAAACATATGTAACACATATAATGTATACAGGAATGTGGCTATAGCATACCATAATAAAACATATGTAACACATATAATGTATACAGGAATGTGACTATAGCATACCATAATAAAACATATGTAACACATATAATGTATACAGGAATGTGACTATAGCATACCATAATAAAACATATGTAACACATATAATGTATACAGGAATGTGACTATAGCATACCATAATAAAACATATGTAACACATAATGTATACAGGAATGTGGCTATAGCATACCATAATAAAACATATGTAACACATGTCATATATAAAGTATCTCAGCAGACAGGATCATGGAACATATCGTAAGAATAGAGTGTGGTTAGGAATACTTACCACTGGATTCTCAAATATCTGCCACAGATCACTGTTGTAGTGTGACGTGTTAAAGTTAGCTGTGGAAATGAGTCGTCCAAATTCATGCCGGTTTGTAATGAACATGAATATTCCCTGAGACACAGAAAGGTTTTTTAGGTCCAATGTGACCACTAGGTCAAGAATACTAAACAGAAAGTCAGGTAGAAGTTGGAACAACAGAATTGGCAGACTCAGACTGGCACAATAAAAACACATCAAAGTTAGATTCAACCAACTTATTTACAAGAATTCTTCAGTGGTCAACCAAGACAAAAACTCATGATTTAGAAAATCCCCTACTGACTGTGATGTGTCTTACTTAACACTGTCAGTCTGTCATTCAGATAAGAGAGGTGAGCTTTTACTCCAGAACGATTAGAACAACAAATCACTAGAACACTGGATTATTTCTGGAATAGAAAGGTTTGACACGTGGCAGGTGTTTAGGAAAGGTTTGGCATGGGTGGGCGGGAGGGCATTGCAGGGGGGGTGACAGGGTTCCAGGTAACACTAGAAAGCATCGAAGTGACAATCCAGAAATGACATTCCCTCCACAACGAAGCAGGGCTGGGTTGTTGGGTTGTAGAGTGGAACTGAGCTGAACTGGACAATCTGTCAGACTAGATGTTCTGTCTTCCCCCAGGACCAATTACAGGCTGGCCAGGTCAAATTTCAGAGGCTTTCCAATTTGGCACATCTGTTTCGTATCCAATAAGACTTATTGTTGTAATGTTTGCGGTAATAGGGGTGATTCGTCCAGAGCGTAGTAAGATGAAGATCAGAAAGTCTAGTCTGAGAGTGTCAAAGCGTTGGTTTTGGGAGAGAAGCTGGTTGCGTATGGTGGCGGGGGGGGGGTCCCTGGGGAGGGAATAAAGCATCATGGGTAAAGGGAATTTGCTGGTGGACCTTGCCGGGATGATGTGTCATCCTAATGCTCCTTCCTCCTCCTCAGTTTGTGAGACATGATGGATTTATGGTGAATAATAACCTCTATATAACCTGCTGTATATAACCTCTATATAACCTGTATATAACCTGCTGTATATAACCTGCTGTATATAACCTGCTGTATATAACCTGCTGTATATAACCTGTATATAACCTGCTGTATATAACCTGCTGTATATAACCTGCTGTATATAACCTGCTGTATATAACCTGCTGTATATAACCTGCTGTATATAACCTCTATATAACCTGTATATAACCTGCTGTATATAACCTGCTGTATATAACCTGCTGTATATAACCTCTATATAACCTGCTGTATATAACCTGCTGTATATAACCTGCTGTATATAACCTGCTGTATATAACCTGCTGTATATAACCTGCTGTATATAACCTGCTGTATATAACCTGTATATAACCTGCTGCATATAACCTGCTGCATATAACATGCTGCATATAACATGCTGCATATAACCCAAACCTCAATATAACCTCTATATAACCTGCTGTATATAACCTGCTGCATATAACCTGCTGCATATAACCTGCTGTATATAACCTCTATATAACCTGTATATAACCTGCTGTATATAACCTGTATATAACCTGTATATAACCTGCTGTATATAACCTCTATATAACCTGCTGTACATAACCTGCTGTATATAACCTGTATATAACCTGTATATAACCTGCTGTATATAACCTGCTGTATATAACCTGCTGTATATAACCTGCTGTATATAACCTGCTGTATATAACCTGCTGTATATAACCTGCTGTATATAACCTCTATATAACCTGTATATAACCTGCTGTATATAACCTGTATATAACCTGCTGTATATAACCTCTATATAACCTGTATATAACCTGCTGTACATAACCTGCTGTATATAACCTGTATATAACCTGCTGTATATAACCTGCTGTATATAACCTGCTGTATATAACCTGCTGTATATAACCTGCTGTATATAACCTGCTGTATATAACCTGTATATAACCTGTATATAACCTGTATATAACCTGCTGCATATAACATGCTGCATATAACCCAAACCTCAATATAACCTCTATATAACCTGTATATAACCTGCTGTATATAACCTGCTGCATATAACCTGCTGCATATAACCCGAACCTCAATATAACCTCTATATAACCTGTATATAACCTGCTGTATATAACATGCTGCATATAACCCAAACCTCAATATAACCTCTATATAACCTGTATATAACCTGCTGTATATAACCTGCTGCATATAACCTGCTGCATATAACCCGAACCTCAATATAACCTCTATATAACCTGTATATAACCTGCTGTATATAACCCGAACCTCAATATAACCTCTATATAACCTGTATATAACCTGCTGTATATAACCTGTATATAACCTGAACCTCTATATAACCTCTATATAACCTGTATATAACCTGCTGTATATAACCTGTATATAACCTGAACCTCTATATAACCTCTATATAACCTCTATATAACCTGCTGTATATAACCTGAACCTCTATATAACCTCTATATAACCTCTATATAACCGCTATACAACCGCTATACAACCTCTATACAAGTCCAACCCTTTGGAAATGGATATTAACACACAGTAGAATAAGTAAAGCAGTTAAAAACCTTTGGGACTCTGAGCATATGGAATGATTCCGGGTTGGGCGAGTCTTTTTCCCTGTGATTGGTCTAAAAACGGAGGAGAAGCACCATGTAAGGACGTGACATTGTTTATGGCAGACACAGCTCATAAGCAGGTATAGGGAACATACATAAGAGGGTGTATATGTACTGAGATACGGAGGAAGAGGAGATGAGCCGGCATTGGATGAGGAAGAGCAAGATTCCCTTTGAAGCTGATGTTTTGGTGGTTATTGACGGAGGAAGCAGTACATGCTGGGACAGAGAAGGTAAGGTGACACCTGATCTGATGCCACAGAGCAGCTGGACAGGCACACTGTCTCCGGTCAAACAGTTTAGAAGGACGACTCAAACAGATAAATATAAAGCCAGACAGACGTTCCCACTGGTCGTACATGGTTCCATGTAGGAAGGAGGAGTGAGGAGGAGTGAGGAGGAGTGAGGAGGAGAGAGGAGGAGAGAGGAGGAGAGAGGGAGGAGAGAGGAGGAATGAGGAGGAGAGAGGAGGAGTGAGGAGGAGGAGTGAGGAGGAGGAGTGAGGAGGAGTGAGGAGAAGTGAGGAGAAGTGAGGAGGAGAGAGGAGAAGTGAGTAGGAGGAGTGAGGAGGAGGAGTGAGGAGGAGGAGTGAGGAGGAGTGAGGAGGAGGAGTGAGGAGGAGGAGTGAGGAGGAGGAGTGAGGAGGAGGAGTGAGGAGGAGAAGAAGAGAAAGCCCTGAATGTACCACAGCAGATGTTCAAAAAAGAAGAAACCATGCCATCAAAACAGAAAACCGACAGACGCACAGACGTGAAGAGATAACAGACAGACAGACATACAGACGTGAAGAGATAAAAGACAGACAGACATACAGACATACAGATGTGAAGAGATAACAGACAGACAGACATACAGACATACAGATGTGAAGAGATAACAGACAGATGTGAAGAGATAACAGACAGACGTGAAGAGATAACAGACAGACATACAGAGGTGAAGAGATAACAGACAGACGTGAAGAGATAACAGACATACAGACGTGGGCAGGGAGAGAACAGGAAAACAGACATGGAGAGAAAACAGAAAGACAGATAAAGAGAAGAAACAGACAGACAAGGAGATAAAACAGACTGGCAGACAAGGAGATAAAACAGACAGACAGACAGACATGAAAGTAACATGGATTTTGAGAGACAAAAAGAAACATTCAGACAGAAATACAGCGATGGAGACAGACAGACAGACAGACATGGAGACAGACAGACAGACAGACATGGAGACAGACAGACAGACAGACATGGAGACAGACAGACAGACATGGAGACAGACAGACAGACATGGAGACAGACAGACATGGAGACCGACAGACACAAATACTTGCCTGTATTCTCTCACTGGTGATTTACGCCGTCATAACTTTCAGGTAAACACTGATGAGCCAAATCATTATGACCACCTGCCTATTGTGCTGTTGGTCCTCTGTGTGCCAGTTAATGTTCTGTATGTCGCGGGTTGGAGCCACCCTGGACCAGGAGCACCACCTCCCTGTCCCACTGCTGACCAGGAGCACCACCTCCCTGTCCTACTGCTGACCTGGAGCACCACCTCCCTGTCCCACTGCTGACCAGGAGCACCACCTCCCTGTCCCACTGCTGACCAGGAGCACCACCTCCCTGTCCTACTGCTGACCAGGAGCACCACCTCCCTGTCCCACTGCTGACCAGGAGCACCACCTCCCTGTCCCATCACAGGACCAGGAGCACCACCTCCCTGTCCCACTGCTGACCTGGAGCACCACCTCCCTGTCCCATCACAGGACCAGGAGCACCACCTCCCTGTCCCACTGCTGACCTGGAGCACCACCTCCCTGTCCCACTGCTGACCAGGAGCACCACCTCCCTGTCCCACTGCTGACCAGGAGCACCACCTCCCTGTCCTACTGCTGACCAGGAGCACCACCTCCCTGTCCCATCACAGGACCAGGAGCACCACCTCCCTGTCCCACTGCTGACCTGGAGCACCACCTCCCTGTCCCACTGCTGACCAGGAGCACCACCTCCCTGTCCCACTGCTGACCAGGAGCACCACCTCCCTGTCCTACTGCTGACCAGGAGCACCACCTCCCTGTCCCACTGCTGACCTGGAGCACCACCTCCCTGTCCCACTGCTGACCAGGAGCACCACCTCCCTGTCCCACTGCTGACCAGGAGCACCACCTCCCTGTCCCATCACAGGACCAGGAGCACCACCTCCCTGTCCAACTGCTGACCAGGAGCACCACCTCCCTGTCCCACTGCTGACCTGGAGCACCACCTCCCTGTCCCACTGCTGACCAGGAGCACCACCTCCCTGTCCCACTGCTGACCAGGAGCACCACCTCCCTGTCCTACTGCTGACCAGGAGCACCACCTCCCTGTCCCACTGCTGACCAGGAGCACCCCACAAGCCTTGCGATTCAGAGAGGCTCCAACCCAGTCATCTGGCCATAACTGTTTGACTTGTGTCAAAGTCACTTAGGTCTGCATTCCTGCCCATTTCTCCTGTATCCAATATGTCATCTTCCCAGACCTTTACATGTTTAAGAAGTCATTTAGGTAATTCACTTGTGGTCATTAGGTTTTGGCTAATCAGTTTAATCAGTACACAACACAATAACATATATTAACTGAAATGTCTGGAGTAGCTGATATTAACAGCTACCTACTAAATAAGCCAATAGCAAGACACCTGTATATATCCTTACATATCATGTACCCCATTCTACACAGTGACGATAGCCCCACTGGCCAATTACCCCGCTCGCCGATTACCCCGCTCGCCGATTACCCCGCTCGCCGATTACCCCGCTCGCCGATTACCCCGCTCGCCGATTACCCCGCGCCGATTACCCCGCTCGCCGATTACCCCGCTCGCCGATTACCCCGCTGACCGATTACCCCGCTGACCGATTACCCCGCTGACCGATTACCCCGCTGACCGATTACCCCGCTGACCGATTACCCCGCTGACCGATTACCCCGCTGGCCGATTACCCCGCTCGCCGATTACCCCGCTGACCGATTACCCCGCTGACCGATTACCCCGCTGACCGATTACCCCGCTGACCGATAACCCCGGTGACGATATGAGAATTCTTACCAGCTCTCTAGCGTGTCTGCTCAGAGCCATATCAGGATCCAGTTTCTCAAGAACAAAGTGGTTCCTCTCCTGCAGTTCATTTCTCAGGACCTCCCCCTTTACCAGGTAGATATGAGCCATGTAGGGGATGTTCCATAGTCCTCTGTGAGAGGGGAGGGGTAAGGGAAAAGAACCAATCAGATATCATTGGTAATAATGCCGAGCATCATTTATATTATTAGCTGGTTTTAGAGAAGACTTGAATGGATAAGTTGAGGAGAAGAAGAAGAGACAGAAGACTGATTTAAGAGGAAACAGACGCCTGATTTAAGAGGAGACAGAAGACTGATTTAAGAGGAAACAGAGGCCTGATTTAAGAGGAAACAGAGGCCTGATTTAAGAGGAGACAGAAGACTGATTTAAGAGGAGACAGAGACCTGATTTAAGAGGAGACAGAGACCTGATTTAAGAGGAGACAGAGACCTGATTTAAGAGGAAACAGACGCCTGATTTAAGAGGAGACAGAAGACTGATTTAAGAGGAGACAGAGACCTGATTTAAGAGGAGACAGAGGCCTGATTTAAGAGGAGACAGAGGCCTGATTTAAGAGGAGACAGAGACCTGATTTAAGAGGAGACAGAGACCTGATTTAAGAGGAAACAGACGCCTGATTTAAGAGGAGACAGAAGACTGATTTAAGAGGAAACAGAGACCTGATTTAAGAGTAAACAGACGCCTGATTTAAGAGGAGACAGAAGACTGATTTAAGAGGAAACAGAGACCTGATTTAAGAGGAGACAGAAGACTGATTTAAGAGGAAACAGAGACCTGATTTAAGAGGAAACAGATGCCTGATTTAAGAGGAAACAGAGGCCTGATTTAAGAGGAGACAGAAGACTGATTTAAGAGGAGACAGAAGACTGATTTAAGAGGAGACAGAGACCTGATTTAAGAGGAGACAGAGGCCTGATTTAAGAGGAGACAGAAGACTGATTTAAGAGGAAACAGAGACCTGATTTAAGAGGAAACAGAGGCCTGATTTAAGAGGAAACAGAGGCCTGATTTAAGAGGAGACAGAAGACTGATTTAAGAGGAGACAGAGACCTGATTTAAGAGGAGACAGAGGCCTGATTTAAGAGGAGACAGAAGACTGATTTAAGAGGAGACAGAGACCTGATTTAAGAGGAGACAGAGGCCTGATTTAAGAGGAGACAGAGGCCTGATTTAAGAGGAGACAGAGACCTGATTTAAGAGGAGACAGAGACCTGATTTAAGAGGAGACAGAGACCTGATTTAAGAGGAAACAGACGCCTGATTTAAGAGGAGACAGAAGACTGATTTAAGAGGAAACAGAGACCTGATTTAAGAGTAAACAGACGCCTGATTTAAGAGGAAACAGAGGCCTGATTTAAGAGGAGACAGAAGACTGATTTAAGAGGAAACAGAGGCCTGATTTAAGAGGAGACAGAGGCCTGATTTAAGAGGAGACAGAGGCCTGATTTAAGAGGAGACAGAGACCTGATTTAAGAGGAGACAGAGACCTGATTTAAGAGGAGACAGAGACCTGATTTAAGAGGAAACAGACGCCTGATTTAAGAGGAAACAGACGCCTGATTTAAGAGGAGACAGAAGACTGATTTAAGAGGAAACAGAGACCTGATTTAAGAGGAAACAGACGCCTGATTTAAGAGGAAACAGAGGCCTGATTTAAGAGGAGACAGAAGACTGATTTAAGAGGAGACAGAGACCTGATTTAAGAGGAGACAGAGACCTGATTTAAGAGGAAACAGACGCCTGATTTAAGAGGAGACAGAAGACTGATTTAAGAGGAAACAGAGACCTGATTTAAGAGTAAACAGACGCCTGATTTAAGAGGAAACAGAGGCCTGATTTAAGAGGAGACAGAAGACTGATTTAAGAGGAGACAGAGACCTGATTTAAGAGGAGACAGAGGCCTGATTTAAGAGGAGACAGAGACCTGATTTAAGAGGAGACAGAGACCTGATTTAAGAGGAGACAGAGACCTGATTTAAGAGGAAACAGACGCCTGATTTAAGAGGAAACAGACGCCTGATTTAAGAGGAGACAGAAGACTGATTTAAGAGGAAACAGAGACCTGATTTAAGAGGAAACAGACGCCTGATTTAAGAGGAAACAGAGGCCTGATTTAAGAGGAGACAGAAGACTGATTTAAGAGGAGACAGAGACCTGATTTAAGAGGAGACAGAGGCCTGATTTAAGAGGAGACAGAAGACTGTTTTAAGAGGAGACAGAGACCTGATTTAAGAGGAGACAGAGACCTGATTTAAGAGGAGACAGAGACCTGATTTAAGAGGAGACAGAGACCTGATTTAAGAGGAGACAGAGGCCTGTAGACTGCTATAACAAATGGTGTGGCCTGCTATAACAAATGGTGTAGACTGCTATAACAAATGGTGTGGCCTGCTATAACAAATGGTGAAGACTGCTATAACAAATGGTGTGGACTGCTATAACAAATGGTGTAGACTGCTATAACAAACGGTGTAGACTGCTATAACAAATGGTTTAGACTGCTATAACAAATGGTGTGGACTGCTATAACAAATGGTGTAGACTGCTATAACAAATGGTGTAGACTGCTATAACAAATGGTTTAGACTGCTATAACAAATGGTGTAGACTGCTATAACAAATGGTTTAGACTGCTATAACAAATGGTGTAGACTTAGATATATAGTATATAGAGTATAGAGATCCATGGGATAATCCCCCCATTAGAAGACTTACACACGCTTGCTCTGTACGATGTCTATGTAGTCTTCTGAGCGAGCATAATATCCGTCCAGACTCAACGCTCCCCAGAAGTTGGACCACAGTTTACCATGACGGGTGACAAGAGGAGCAATTATTTTCCTGCAGAGAAAAGCCAGAGAGAGAGAGAGAAATGACAGTGTGTGTGAACATCATGAGTGATTCATGTGGATGTGTGTGAACCTCATGTGTGATTCATGTGAATGTGTGTGAACCTCATGTGTGATTCATGTCTGAATCATGTGGATATGTGTGAACCTCATGAGTGATTCGTGTGAATGTGTGTAAACCTCATGTGTAATTCATGTCTGATTCATGTGGATGTGTGTGAACCTCATCTCTGATTCATCTCTGGTTCATGTGTGATTCATGTGGATGTGCGTGAACCTCATCTCTGATTCATGTGGATGCGTGTGAACCTCATCTCTGATTCATCTCTGGTTCATGTGTGATTCATGTGGATGTGTGTGAACCTCATCTCTGATTCATGTGTGATTCATGTGGATGTGCGTGAGACAGACTAGTTTTCCACTGGAGATCCGCTCATCATATCCAAAACGACAAGTTCTATAAAGACGGAAAACAACTCAGGGGAAATCCATCATACATCACCAGATATGATCGTGTCCAGCTGCTATATGGACACACTAGGAAATGGGAGAATTAAAGGCCTAAAGTTTCAGGTTCTAGGAAAGAACAATCCCATTGACTCTTTAAATAACCAAGAAAGGATTTTAATGGGTCTAAGAAACAGAAATCAAGTGAGCTAGTGGTTATTTTGCCTTCAGTATTCACACTGCAGATGTTATATGGCCTTCAGTATTCACACTGCAGATGTTATATGGCCTTCAGTATTCACACTGCAGATGTTATATGGCCTTCAGTATTCACACTGCAGATTTTATATGGCCTTCAGTATTCACACTGCAGATGTTATATGGCCTTACTCCAAGTGAAGGAGTTCAAGTACCTCGGGGTCCTGTTCGCGAGTGAGGGAACAATGGAGCGGGAGTTTGGTCGGAGGATCGGAGCAGCGGGGGCGGTGTTGCATTCGCTTCACCGCACCGTTGTGACGAAAAGAGAGCTGAGCCGAAAGGCAAAGCTCTCGATCTACCGGTCAATCTTTGTTCCTACCCTCACCTATGGTCATGAAAGCTGGGTCATGACCGAAAGAACGAGATCGCGGGTACAAGCGGCCGAAATGGGTTTTCTCAGAAAGGTGGCTGGCCTCTCCCTTAGGGATAGGGTGAGAAGCTCAGTCATCCGAGAGGAACTCGGAGTAGAGCCGCTGCTCCTTTGCATAGAAAGGAGCCAGTTGAGGTGGTTCGGGCATCTTGTAAGAATGCCACCTGGGCGCCTCCCTAGAGAGGTGTTCCAGGCACGTCCAGCTGGGAGGAGACCTCGGGGAAGACCCAGGACTAGGTGGAGAGATTATATCTCCACACTGGCCTGGGAACGCCTCGGGATTCCCCAGTCAGAGCTGGCTAATGTTGCCCGGGAAAGGGAAGTTTGGGGTCCCTTGCTAGAGCTGCTACCCCCGCGACCCGACCCCGGATAAGCGGTTGAAGATGAGATGAGAGATGAGATGTTATATGGCCTTCAGTATTCACACTGCATATGTTATATGGCCTTCAGTATTCACACTGCAGATGTTATATGGCCTTCAGTATTCACACTGCAGATGTTATATGACCTTCAGTATTCACACTGCAGATGTTATATGGCCTTCAGTATTCACAGTGCAGATGTTATATGGCCTTCAGTATTCACACTGCAGATGTTATATGGCCTTCAGTATTCACACTGCAGATGTTATACGACCTTCAGTATTCACACTGCAGATGTTATACGGCCTTCAGTATTCACACTGCATATGTTATACGGCCTTCAGTATTCACACTGCATATGTTATATGGCATTCAGTATTCACACTGCAGATGTTATATGACCTTCAGTATTCACACTGCAGATGTTATATGGCCTTCAGTATTCACACTGCAGATGTTATATGACCTTCAGTATTCACACTGCAGATGTTATATGGCCTTCAGTATTCACACTGCAGATGTTATATGGCCTTCAGTATTCACACTGCAGATGTTATATGGCCTTCAGTATCCACAATGCATATGTTATATGGCCTTCAGTATTCACACTGCAGATGTTATATGACCTTCAGTATTCACATTGCAGATGTTATATGGCCTTCAGTATTCACATTGCAGATGTTATATGACCTTCAGTATTCACACTGCAGATGTTATATGGCCTTCAGTATTCACACTGCAGATGTTATATGGCCTTCAGTATTCACACTGCAGATGTTATATGACCTTCAGTATTCACACTGCAGATGTTATATGGCCTTCAGTATTCACATTGCAGATGTTATATGACCTTCAGTATTCACTCTGCATATGTTATACGGCCTTCAGTATTCACACTGCATATGTTATATGGCCTTCAGTATTCACACTGCAGTGGTGATATGACCTTCACTGCAGACTTTTATTTTGAAATCTTCTCTCATCCTTGAGATGCCCGTAAACACATGTCTGTTTCCCCTGTGTCCCCTGTGTCCCCTTGTGTCTGTGTCCCCTGTGTCTGTGTCCCCTGGCTGTGTCCCCTGGCTGTGTCTGTGGCATCATATGAGACCGTTACCAACCTGTTCTGCTCCATCAGGATCTTCAGAGTCTGCTTGTTGGTGAGCATCACATCTGCATCTATGCTGAAGTAATAATCACAGCTGGGGTCCTGACGACACAGATCCCTGGGACACAGAGAACAGACCGCCCGTCGGTCAATAACTACTGACACAATCTGACTACTCTGTAGATGTCTGTCCTCTGTTCTGATCTGTCATGTCCTCTGTTCTGATCTGTCATGTCCTCTGTTCTGATCTGTCATGTCCTCTGTTCTGATCTGTCATGTCCTCTGTTCTGATCTGTCATGTCCTCTGTTCTGATCTGTCATGTCCTCTGTTCTGATCTGTCATGTCCTCTGTTCTGATCTGTCATGTCCTCTGTTCTGATCTGTCATGTCCTCTGTTCTAATCTGTCATGTCCTCTGTTCTAATCTGTCATGTCCTCTGTTCTAATCTGTCATGTCCTCTGTTCTAATCTGTCATGTCCTCTGTTCTAATCTGTCATGTCCTCTGTTCTAATCTGTCATGTCCTCTGTTCTAATCTGTCATGTCCTCTGTTCTAATCTGTCATGTCCTCTGTTCTAATCTGTCATGTCCTCTGTTCTGATCTGTCATGTCCTCTGTTCTGATCTGTCATGTCCTCTGTTCTAATCTGTCATGTCCTCTGTTCTAATCTGACCACAGTACACACACACACACACACACACACACACACACACACACACACACACACACACACACACACACACACACACACACACACACACACACACACACACACACACACACACACACACACACACACACACACACACACACACACACACACACACACACACAGCATACTGTACATACATGCCCATATTCCTGGCCTCTCCTTGGCTCAAGTTCTCCTCTGGACCCACAACCTTGAAGCTGCTAAAAATGTCTTTATTCTCCTCCCAGAACTTCTGCATATGCCTCTCATGGTAAACCTCCTGAAGAGAGAACAGAGAGAGAACAGAGAGAGAGAGAGAGGTGGGGCGTGAGACTGAACATAGAGAGAACAGTTGTGGAAAGCCAAGAGATGGAATGAAGCTGACACATTTGGAGCTGTGTCCAGATTGGGGCGACTCAGAACCAGGGTCCAGCTGGATGTACTGTGTCTGAACCAGGGTCCAGCTGGATGTACTGTGTCTGAACCAGGGTCCAGCTGGATGTACTGTGTCTGAACCAGGGTCCAGCTGGATGTACTGTGTCTGAACCAGGGTCCAGCTGGATGTACTGTGTCTGAACCAGGGTCCAGCTGGATGTACTGTGTCTGAACCAGGGTCCAGCTGGATGTACTGTGTCTGAACCATGGTCCAGCTGGATGTACTGTGTCTGAACCAGGGTCCAGCTGGATGTACTGTGTCTGAACCAGGGTCCAGCTGGATGTACTGTGTCTGAACCAGGGTCCAGCTGGATGTACTGTGTCTGAACCAGGGTCCAGCTGGATGTACTGTGTCTGAACCAGGGTCCAGCTGGATGTACTGTGTCTGAACCAGGGTCCAGCTGGATGTACTGCGTCTGAACCAGGGTCCAGCTGGATGTACTGTGTCTGAACCAGGGTCCAGCTGGATGTACTGTGTCTGAACCAGGGTCCAGCTGGATGTACTGAGTCTGAACCAGGGTCCAGCTGGATGTACTGTATCTGAACCAGGGTCCAGCTGGATGTACTATGTCTGAACCAGGTTCCAGCTGGATGTACTATGTCTGAACCAGGGTCCAGCTGGATGTACTGTGTCTGGATTGGGCCGGCTCTGAACCAGGGTCCAGCTGGATGTACTGTGTCTGAACCAGGGTCCAGCTGGATGTACTGTGTCTGAACCAGGGTCCAGCTGGATGTACTGTGTCTGAACCAGGGTCCAGCTGGATGTACTGTGTCTGAACCAGGGTCCAGCTGGATGTACTGTGTCTGAACCAGGGTCCAGCTGGATGTACTGAGTCTGAACCAGGGTCCAGCTGGATGTACTGAGTCTGAACCAGGGTCCAGCTGGATGTACTGAGTCTGAACCAGGGTCCAGCTGGATGTACTGTGTCTGGATTGGGCCGGCTCTGAACCAGGGTCCAGCTGGATGTACTGTGTCTGAACCAGGGTCCAGCTGGATGTACTGTGTCTGAACCAGGGTCCAGCTGGATGTACTGTGTCTGAACCAGGGTCCAGCTGGATGTACTGTGTCTGAACCAGGGTCCAGCTGGATGTACTGTGTCTGAACCAGGGTCCAGCTGGATGTACTGTGTCTGAACCAGGGTCCAGCTGGATGTATTGTGTCTGAACCAGGGTCCAGCTGGATATACTCACATTGTTATGGATGAATAGTTTGAGTTGATCTTTCGGGTAGTCCAGGGTCAAGAGCCGCTGGAGGAATTCTGAGAGGAACGGAGTGGGTTGTTGGATAAAAACCCCCACAAGCACACTGGGATACTTCTGTTAAGACAAGACATCAGTCAGTTAAACAAAATGTCAAACTAATGGAAAGCTGTTTGGAATAACTCTAGTCATCATGACTTCTACACACTAACAACGGTTAATGATTGTTCGTGAACATAAGATGAGATCCTATAGTTCTAGAAGTTAATACGTGCCACATATGCTACACTGCCAGACCATACATAGATATTTAAACATCCGTATTAACTCTTTCTAGGCCATTTGTGACTGCTAGGAATACAATTCCTTGAGCAGAGGCTCCATTAAAAAACTGGTTTTGAAACAACAAAACCATTTATGTGTGACATTATAAATGTATTACAGAAATGCCCGCACAATGCATCCAACCAATCAGAATGTTAGGGCGTGGCCCTTCTCAGGATTTGTTTCAACAAATTATTAACTATCAAATAAAATCAAATTCTCCACATGATTTTCAGGGGGAGTTTAAATGGAGCCCCAGGTTGACAAGCTAGCACTTTGATAGAAATGCACACCGGATGTAATCAAGGACATTGAGGTCCTCCCCAAAGACACAGTGGACAGTGAGGTCCTCCCCAAAGACACAGTGGACAGTGAGGTCCTCCCCAAAGACACAGTGGACAGTGAGGTCCTCCCCAAAGACACAGTGGACAGTGAGGTCCTCCCCAAAGACACAGTGGACAATGAGGTCCTCCCCAAAGACACAGTGAGGTCCTCCCTAAAGACACAGTGGACAGTGAGGTCCTCCCTAAAGACACAGTGGACAGTGAGGTCCTCCCCAAAGACACAGTGGACAGTGAGGTCCTCCCTAAAGACACAGTGGACAGTGAGGTCCTCCCTAAAGACACAGTGGACAGTGAGGTCCTCCCCAAAGACACAGTGGACAGTGAGGTCCTCCCCAAAGACACAGTGGACAGTGAGGTCCTCCTCAAAAACGCAGTGGACAGTGAGGTCCTCCCTAAAGACACAGTGGAAAGTGAGGTCCTCCCTAAAGACACAGTCGACAGTGAGGTCCTCCCCAAAGACACAGTGGACAGTGAGGTCCTCCCCAAAGACACAGTGGACACTGAGGTCCTCCTCAAAAACGCAGTGGACAGTGAGGTCCTCCCTAAAGACACAGTGGACAGTGAGGTCCTTCCCAAAGACACAGTGGACAGTGAGGTCCTCCCCAAAGACACAGTGGACAGTGAGGTCCTCCCCAAAGACACAGTGTACAGTGAGGTCCTCCCCAAAGACACAGTGTACAGTGAGGTCCTCCTCAAAACGCAGTGGACAGTGAGGTCCTCCCTAAAGACACAGTGGACAGTGAGGTCCTCCCCAAAGACACAGTGGACAGTGAGGTCCTCCCTAAAGACACAGTGGACAGTGAGGTCCTCCCTAAAGACACAGTGGACAGTGAGGTCCTCCCTAAAGACACAGTGGACAGTGAGGTCCTCCCTAAAGACACAGTGGACAATGAGGTCCTCCCTAAAGACACAGTGGACAGTGAGGTCCTCCCTAAAGACACAGTGGACAGTGAGGTCCTCCCTAAAGACACAGTGGACAGTGAGGTCCTCCCTAAAGACACAGTGGACAGTGAGGTCCTCCCTAAAGACACAGTGGACAATGAGGTCCTCCCTAAAGACACAGTGGACAGTGAGGTCCTCCCTAAAGACACAGTGGACAGTGAGGTCCTCCCTAAAGACACAGTGGACAGTGAGGTCCTCCCTAAAGACACAGTGGACAGTGAGGTCCTCCCTAAAGACACAGTGGACAATGAGGTCCTCCGTAAAGACACAGTGGACAGTGAGGTCCTCCCTAAAGACACAGTGGACAGTGAGGTCCTCCCTAAAGACACAGTGGACAATGAGGTCCTCCCTAAAGACACAGTGGACAGTGAGGTCCTCCCCAAAGACACAGTGTACAGTGAGGTCCTCCCCAAAGACACAGTGTACAGTGAGGTCCTCCTCAAAAACGCAGTGGACAGTGAGGTCCTCCCTAAAGACACAGTGGACAGTGAGGTCCTCCCCAAAGACACAGTGGACAGTGAGGTCCTCCCTAAAGACACAGTGGACAGTGAGGTCCTCCCTAAAGACACAGTGGACAGTGAGGTCCTCCCTAAAGACACAGTGGACAGTGAGGTCCTCCCTAAAGACACAGTGGACAATGAGGTCCTCCCTAAAGACACAGTGGACAGTGAGGTCCTCCCTAAAGACACAGTGGACAGTGAGGTCCTCCCTAAAGACACAGTGGACAGTGAGGTCCTCCCTAAAGACACAGTGGACAGTGAGGTCCTCCCTAAAGACACAGTGGACAATGAGGTCCTCCCTAAAGACACAGTGGACAGTGAGGTCCTCCCTAAAGACACAGTGGACAGTGAGGTCCTCCCTAAAGACACAGTGGACAGTGAGGTCCTCCGTAAAGACACAGTGGACAGTGAGGTCCTCCCTAAAGACACAGTGGACAGTGAGGTCCTCCCTAAAGACACAGTGGACAATGAGGTCCTCCCTAAAGACACAGTGGACAATGAGGTCCTCCCTAAAGACACAGTGGACAGTGAGGTCCTCCCTAAAGACACAGTGGACAGTGAGGTCCTCCCTAAAGACACAGTGGACAGTGAGGTCCTCCCCAAAGACACAGTGGACAGTGAGGTCCTCCCTAAAAACACCAGACCACACAACCATCCTTCTGCTTTTCTTGACCAGAGATGACAAATGACCCATATGAAATGGACAGATGGGGAACCCAGTGAAATGGACAGATGGGGAACCCAGTGAAATGGACAGATGGGGAACTCAGTGAAATGGGCAGATGGGGTACCCAGTGAAATGGACAGATGGGGAACTCAGTGAAATGGGCAGATGGGGAACCCAGTGAAATGGGCAGATGGGGAACACAGCAAAATGGGCAGATGGGGAACCCAGTGAAATGGACAGATGGGGTACCAGTGAAATGGACAGATGGGGAACCCAGTGAAATTGACAGATGGGGAACCCAGTGAAATGGACGGATGCCAAAGAAAGAAACAAGGACAGGACGTTTTAGCAGAGAGACAGAGGCCTTCAGACTTTACACGGACGTCTACAACGACATGTCTATGTGCTTCTGGCAACTCAGTACCCTCCCAAAACCACAGTGTACATAGCAGCAGAGCAGGGAGGGGCTGAGAGTGGCCTGGGCTTACCCCTGTCCCACACAGCACAGCCTGTCCTTCCTGCTCGCTCCACCTCCTCCTAGTCTAGGTTGGCCAGGACACAGTAGGTCCAGTGTTCAGTAGGTCCAGTGTTGTAAACCAGCACACACTTTAAAGAGACAGAGCTTGAACCTCACAGAAGTTAGTCTGACTCTAAACCCAGACATAGTCAAGTTAGTCTGACTCTAAACCCAGCCATAGTCAAGTTAGTCTGACTCTAAACCCAGATACATTGTATGTATGATTCTGTCTTCCCAGCATGCTTTTACTTCCAGCAAGTATTTTACCCAGACATCCCCACTCAGCCATTTTGCTAGGTCACTGCCTAGCGGTTCATCTGGGATACCAGGTGAGTGCAATAAACTACCAGATAGAATTAAAACCAGACCTAGCCACTCAGACGTTGCCACTCAGACGTTGCCCTGGGCAGTAATTGTGACTTTGAATAACACAGAAGTGTGATATACCTCCATTGGCTCAGCCTGTCTCTCTCCCCGATCATTACCAGACAGAAGCAGGCTTTCTGAGGACCAAGCGTTACTCAGGTCTGGTAGAGAAAAGGATCATTGATGACAAATTCTAGGGAAACTCACCAAGAACTCATGAAGACGGCTGGGTTGGTATGTTTTGAGTTAGACATGAATTAATCCATGTAACATATCCAGTATTTGTCTCCTCACAAGAATAAACCCCCTCCATGGATGTCAGGTCTCCCAGTGAATTTGTATGGTGAGTGGAGCGGGGGCGGTGTTGCATTCGCTTCACCGCACCGTTGTGACGAAAAGAGAGCTGAGCCGAAAGGGAAGTTTGGGGTCCCCTGCTAGAGCTGCTACCCCCGCGACCCGACCCCGGATAAGCGGTTGAAGATGAGAGATGAGATGAGAGTGGAGCTCTTCAGATCTGTGTGTTTCATGAAGTGGGAAGAGATGAAGGAGCCCCAGAAACGGAGGGACAGTAAGACAGACTGAAGCCCTCATTATGCTTCTGCGTCAACTCCACGGCGTAGCTACGCCGTCACTCGTACGGCGCCGTTGCCGTTTTATGGTTCTGCGTCGGGTTGTGTTGCATTTCACCGCCAGATGTATAATCTTACCAATCACATCCCTTGTGGTCTGCGTCGACTCGACGCGTAGTTTTTTGGAGGTGCACGTCGAGCTACGGCGTAGGGGTCGGAGAGGGGTTCGCGTCAACGCAGAGGGGTCTGCGAGGGTACGCCGTCGATTCGACGCAGAAGCATAAAACAGGCTTGACACTAACTGCAGTTATTATTTTTCCTCTTTCGGTACTGCAACCCTACATCGTGGGTGGAATTTATGACAACTTTCCCTGGTTACCACTGAAACAAACCCTGGTGGATGTGAGCCCCACTGAGAAGGCCACAAAAGCAGGCTGGCCAACAGTGACACTCATTTAAGGGAAGTTCAGCAAAAAACCCAACTGTAATTTCCTGCACCACAGCAGCTCACTGTTTCCTCTGGCTTGAAGTCTCTGAAGTCCTCGTACTCTTTAATGGAAGTTTGTAGGAAGATGGTCCCCATGACTCTCTGGACTAGTGGGGGGACGGCCTCCCATATCTGACTCTCTGGACTAGTGGGGACGGCCTCCCATATCTGACTCTCTGAACTAGTGGGGGGGACTGCCTCCCATATCTGACTCTCTGGACTAGTGGGGGGGACTGCCTCCCATATCTGACTCTCTGGACTAGTGGGGGGACTGCCTCCCATATCTGACTCTCTGGACTAGTGGGGGGACGGCCTCCCATATCTGACTCTCTGGACTAGTGGGGGGACTGCCTCCCATATCTGACTCTCTGGACTAGTGGGGGGGACTGCCTCCCATATCTGACTCTCTGGACTAGTGGGGGGGACTGCCTCCCATATCTGACTCTCCTTCCCCTGGTCTGTGATAGATGGGTGACACTGAGAATGCAGACCAGATGTCTCCAGAGGGTGATTTATTGATTCCCGACAAATCCACCAACTTACAGGAAACATTGAACAGCATAGGACATGAATAGTACACATGTGGCTTTACGTTGCTATGTGAAGAGGAGAAACAGAGAGGACAAACAGGAGAGGAGGAGGAAATGGTTTTGTGTGGTTCACTCACTTCGAGCTGAGACAAATCCACCATGTTGTGGTTGCAGACACTACAGCCTCTCTCGTAGTTCCAGGCGTTGGGAATGTAATTTCCCAAATAGTTCAGATAAATCTGCAATAAAATAGAATGATGAATGATTGCAAAAAAAATGGAAACAAATGATGGCAATGATGAATAAATAGTGAAGAACAAAGCAGCCATATGGGAACTAGAATGGCTTCATGGAACTGCCTTCAATGCTGAGGGTTCTGCTGTGTTCTGTTGATCTACAAGCATCCCTCCATTATTCTAATGTTATTTACTGACACAGACTTCCAGTATACGTCACTATTGACACATAGATCATCTGGATTCATACTAGATCCCAGAGTTGGATCGTATTGCACACATCTTTTGTAACTACTGAGTTGGGTCGTTCTGCCTTCTCTTTCAAAGCACCTCATCAGTGGAATGGTATCCAATTAGAGTTTCATTTGGGGGCTTTTGTGTCCATGGGTCAGTATATACTGCATTAGATCGTACTGACTTTAAAAATTCTTACTGAACTCACTGAAAGCATAGATGTGGGTGTTATAAGAAACCTGATCCAAAGTCTATTTCAAACTGAATCAAGGTTTGGCAAACATCTCTGAACCCACCCTCAGAGACCACTCCCAATCTCCCAGAGAAGGATAACATATGATATCAAACACACAAATTCTGAAGAACCCCCCCCCACAGCTAACATGGAGTTCTGCAGAATTCGAACCCCCAGACATTTAGCATAACATTAGCATATTTCATGGTTTTCAGAGCGGTTTCTCACTATGCAACCTGACCTTGTGGACTGTTCAGCGGGCTTACATCTGCTATTATTCCATCAGCCAACGAAACAAAATTAACACTGACATCATTTAAAAAGCTGCTATGCCTCATTCAACATGAGAGTACAGCTGCTTGTAAATCTGATCTGCCAGGAGATATGGTTCTGATCTGGCACAGAGATATGGTTCTGATCTGGCACAGAGATATGGTTCTGATCAGGCACAGAGATATGGTTCTGATCTGGCACAGAGATATGGTTCTGAACTGGCACAGAGATATGGTTCTGAACTGGCACAGAGATATGGTTCTGAACTGGCACAGAGATATGGTTCTGACCTGGCACAGAGATATGGTTCTGATCTGGCACAGAGATATGGTTCTGATCTGGCACAGAGATATGGTTCTGATCTGGCACAGAGATATGGTTCTGAACTGGCACAGAGATATGGTTCTGAACTGGCACAGAGATATGGTTCTGATCTGGCACAGATATATGGTTCTGATCTGGCACAGAGATATGGTTCTGACCTGGCACAGAGATATGGTTCTGACCTGGCCCGGAGGTCCAACTGGAGTCAACATGTAATGATGCCTTACTCACCTTCGTGTTTGCATTGCCATGGACGACGACAGGTAGAGTGTCAAACACGGTATTCCGGACACGGACTCTCTCCGTTCCAAATTTCAGGAGAACTTCATCTGCAGCGGAAAAATTTGGGGCACTTTAAGGTTGAACAAGCTGGCTACTGATTCCTATATAACCCTAACCCGACCATAACCTGACCATAACCAGACCCACCATACCCAAACCGACTATTACCCGACCATAACCCAACCATAACCCAACCTCTCGCGACTTTCTCGCGTGCATACTCACCTATTGCTCCATTTAAGTTCTGGAAAATCTGACATTTGTGATCCAAACTCATGTTTAGACTGGCCTGAAATCACACAGGAGAGACAATCACATGTTTAGACTGGCCTGAAATCACACAGGAGAGAAAATTACATGTTTAGACTGGCCTGAAATCACACAGGAGAGAAAATCACATGTTTAGACTGGCCTGAAATCACACAGGAGAGAAAATCACATGAAAAGATTACTTTATAGTAAAAGTAATTGTTCACGAAGGTCTTCCAGAAAGTTTTTTTAAAATCTGTTAAATTTTTTGGGGTGTGATGTAATTTCGTTTTATGAGAACATGGTTTTGGGATGCCTGGTCTGGTGAGACTGGCCGTTACCATGGTGTCATGGCTGGATAAGGAAGCACATTCCTGACAGCACCTTGACTATGGTGAGGTACGTAGTCACATGACACATGCTAATGAATAACCTCTGGGCTGTATGTGTCTATATCACTGTAACATCTGGGCTGTATGTATCTATATCGCTGTAACATCTGGGCTGTATGTATCTATATCCCTGTAACATCTGGGCTGTATGTATCTATATCCCTGTAACATCTGGGCTGTATGTATCTATTACAATGTAACATCTGGGCTGTACGTATCTATATCGCTGTAACATCTGGGCTGTACGTATCTATATCACGGTAACATCTGGGCTGTATGTATCTATATCGCTGTAACATCTGGGCTGTATGTATCTATATCCCTGTAACATCTGGGCTGTATGCATCTATATCGCTGTAACATCTGGGCTGTATGCATCTATATCGCTGTAACATCTGGGCTGTATGCATCTATATCCCTGTAACATCTGGGCAGTATGCATCTATATCCCTGTAACATCTGGGCAGTATGCATCTATATCCCTGTAACATCTGGGCTGTATGTATCTATATCCCTGTAACATCTGGGCTGTATGTATCTATATCGCTGTAACCTCTGGGCTGTATGTATCTATATCGCTGTAACATCTGGGCTGTATGTATCTATATCGCTGTAACATCTGGGCTGTATGTATCTATATCGCTGTAACATCTGGGCTGTATGTATCTATACCGCTGTAACATCTGGGCTGTATGTATCTGTACCGCTGTAACATCTGGGCTGTATGTATCTGTACCGCTGTAACATCTGGGCTGTATGTATCTATACCGCTGTAACATCTTGGCTGTATGTATCTATATCGCTGTAACATCTGGGCTGTATGTATCTATATCGCTGTAACATCTGGGCTGTATGTATCTATATCGCTGTAACATCTGGACTGTATGTATCTATATCGCTGTAACATCTGGGCTGTATGTATCTATATCGCTGTAACATCTGGCCTGTATGTATCTATATCGCTGTAACATCTGGGCTGTATGTATCTATATCGCTGTAACATCTGGGCTGTATGTATCTATATCGCTGTAACATCTGGGCTGTATGTGTCTATATCACTGTAACATCTGGGCTGTATGTATCTATATCCCTGTAACATCTGGGCTGTATGTATCTATATCACTGTAACATCTGGGCTGTATGTATCTATATCCCTGTAACATCTGGGCTGTAGGTATCTATATCACTGTAACATCTGGGCTGTATGTATCTATATCCCTGTAACATCTGGGCTGTATGTATCTATATCCCTGTAACATCTGGGCTCTATGTATCTATATCCCTGTAACATCTGGGCTCTATGTATCTATATCCCTGTAACATCTGGGCTCTATGTATCTATATCCCTGTAACATCTGGGCTCTATGTATCTATATCCCTGTAACATCTGGGCTGTATGTATCTATATCACTGTAACATCTGGGCTGTATGTATCTATATCACTGTAACATCTGGGCTGTATGTATCTATATCACTGTAACATCTGGGCTGTATGTATCTATATCCCTGTAACATCTGGGCTGTATGTATCTATATCCCTGTAACATCTGGGCTCTATGTATCTATATCACTGTAACATCTGGGCTGTATGTATCTATATCCCTGTAACATCTGGGCTGTATGTATCTATATCCCTGTAACATCTGGGCTGTATGTATCTATATCGCTGTAACATCTGGGCTCTATGTATCTATATCCCTGTAACATCTGGGCTGTATGTATCTATATCCCCGTAACATCTGGGCTGTATGTATCTATATCGCTGTAACATCTGGGCTCTATGTATCTATATCACTGTAACATCTGGGCTGTATGTATCTATATCACTGTAACATCTGGGCTGTATGTATCTATATCACTGTAACATCTGGGCTCTATGTATCTATATCACTGTAACATCTGGGCTCTATGTATCTATATCCCTGTAACATCTGGGCTCTATGTATCTATATCCCTGTAACATCTGGGCTCTATGTATCTATATCCCTGTAACATCTGGGCTGTATGTGTCTATATCACTGTAACATCTGGGCTCTATGTATCTATATCCCTGTAACATCTGGGCTCTATGTATCTATATCCCTGTAACATCTGGGCTGTATGTATCTATATCCCTGTAACATCTGGGCTGTATGTATCTATATCGCTGTAACATCTGGGCTGTATGTATCTATATCCCTGTAACATCTGGGCTGTATGCATCTATATCGCTGTAACATCTGGGCTGTATGCATCTATATCGCTGTAACATCTGGGCTGTATGCATCTATATCCCTGTAACATCTGGGCAGTATGCATCTATATCCCTGTAACATCTGGGCAGTATGTATCTATATCCCTGTAACATCTGGGCTGTATGTATCTATATCCCTGTAACATCTGGGCTGTATGTATCTATATCGCTGTAACATCTGGGCTGTATGTATCTATATCGCTGTAACATCTGGGCTGTATGTATCTATATCGCTGTAACATCTGGTCTGTACGTATCTATATCGCTGTAACATCTGGGCTGTATGTATCTATACCGCTGTAACATCTGGGCTGTATGTATCTGTACCGCTGTAACATCTGGGCTGTATGTATCTGTACCGCTGTAACATCTGGGCTGTATGTATCTATACCGCTGTAACATCTTGGCTGTATGTATCTATATCGCTGTAACATCTGGGCTGTATGTATCTATATCGCTGTAACAACTGGGCTGTATGTATCTATATCGCTGTAACATCTGGACTGTATGTATCTATATCGCTGTAACATCTGGGCTGTATGTATCTATATCGCTGTAACATCTGGCCTGTATGTATCTATATCGCTGTAACATCTGGGCTGTATGTATCTATATCGCTGTAACATCTGGGCTGTATGTATCTATATCACTGTAACATCTGGGCTGTATGTGTCTATATCACTGTAACATCTGGGCTGTATGTATCTATATCCCTGTAACATCTGGGCTGTATGTATCTATATCACTGTAACATCTGGGCTGTATGTATCTATATCCCTGTAACATCTGGGCTGTAGGTATCTATATCACTGTAACATCTGGGCTGTATGTATCTATATCCCTGTAACATCTGGGCTGTATGTATCTATATCCCTGTAACATCTGGGCTCTATGTATCTATATCCCTGTAACATCTGGGCTCTATGTATCTATATCCCTGTAACATCTGGGCTCTATGTATCTATATCCCTGTAACATCTGGGCTCTATGTATCTATATCCCTGTAACATCTGGGCTGTATGTATCTATATCACTGTAACATCTGGGCTGTATGTATCTATATCACTGTAACATCTGGGCTGTATGTATCTATATCACTGTAACATCTGGGCTGTATGTATCTATATCCCTGTAACATCTGGGCTGTATGTATCTATATCCCTGTAACATCTGGGCTCTATGTATCTATATCACTGTAACATCTGGGCTGTATGTATCTATATCCCTGTAACATCTGGGCTGTATGTATCTATATCCCCGTAACATCTGGGCTGTATGTATCTATATCGCTGTAACATCTGGGCTCTATGTATCTATATCCCTGTAACATCTGGGCTGTATGTATCTATATCCCCGTAACATCTGGGCTGTATGTATCTATATCGCTGTAACATCTGGGCTCTATGTATCTATATCACTGTAACATCTGGGCTGTATGTATCTATATCACTGTAACATCTGGGCTGTATGTATCTATATCACTGTAACATCTGGGCTCTATGTATCTATATCACTGTAACATCTGGGCTCTATGTATCTATATCCCTGTAACATCTGGGCTCTATGTATCTATATCCCTGTAACATCTGGGCTCTATGTATCTATATCCCTGTAACATCTGGGCTGTATGTATCTATATCACTGTAACATCTGGGCTCTATGTATCTATATCCCTGTAACATCTGGGCTCTATGTATCTATATCCCTGTAACATCTGGGCTGTATGTATCTATATCCCTGTAACATCTGGGCTGTATGTATCTATTCCACTTCTGTACTCACCCTTTGTTGATGATCCAGGTATATTTTGGTGTAAAACAGCTGATCGTCATCATTGTCATGGAGGTTCCACTGCTCTACTATCTTGTTTACGTACGGGGCGTAGCCGATTACTCCTGACGGGTGAAAAGGTTACAGATTAGGTCAACACATTGATTTATGGTGCAGTGTGGAAGACTGTGATGGTAAGTAGACCTGAAGACAAGGTCTCTTGCATCCAGACCGTGGTCCTAAGACCTTCTCAAGATGAAATGTCTGGCCCTCAGATAAATGAGACCATAGATAGAAGAACAGCACTGGAACACTGGGTTCCACTTTAGTTTGAATGATTTCCCACATTCATTGAATACTTGATGTGGAGTCAGGTATTTGTGTATGAGTGGGAACAAATCTGGACAATAAAACTGCTGTTCCACGCTGCGTCAACATTAAAATACACTGTTTGTTCTTCGACACGGTACTGGACTTCACCATGTTAATGCACCAATCTGAGCTACATCTGGCTGATAAAATAAACCCTGTGTTTGGCTAGTTTGCATAACTACAACCTGGACTGTGTAGTTAAGTCAGCAGCAACAGCACCACATTAGAAAAGAAAAAGCCTTTCCTGGAGCAGCAAAATACCTCAATGTTTTTTGGTATACAAATTGTTGTCACTAAAGGGAAGAAAGGATGTGATTTCCCCGCTGTGTCTGTGACTAGCACATAAATGGAAACAGTTAGTCAAATCAATTTAGCATGACTAAAGTTGTCTGGCAAATTCTTTTACTTCAAGTGCAGCATAAACCACAGTGGCAGTACAAAGAACCCTTACTGTGATTTGATTGACGACTAAACAGCAAGTGTTGGCAAGTATCAAAACGGGGGTGTCAAACTGACTGAATAAAGCCAAAATGTCACATGTATTTTATTAGAGTATGACACCCATGTCTGGACCTGACATGCAGACTTTAGATCAGAGTAAATATAGAACTGGAAAAAATGTAGTACAGTGGAATACAAACAGAACTGAAAAAACTGTAGTACAGCAGAGAACATACAGAACTGAAAAAACTGTAGTACAGTGGAATACATACAGAACTGAAAGAAACTGTACTACAGTGGAGTACAAACAGAACTGAAAAAACTGTAGTACAGCAGAGAACATACAGAACTGAAAAAACTGTAGTACAGTGGAATACATACAGAACTGAAAAAACTGTAGTACAGTGGAATACATACAGAACTGAAAAAACTGTAGTACAGCAGAGAACATACAGAACTGAAAAAACTGTAGTACAGCCGAGAACATACAGAACTGAAAAAACTGTAGTACAGCAGAGAACATACAGAACTGAAAAAAATGTAGTACAGTGGAATACAAACAGAACTGAAAAAACTGTAGTACAGCAGAGAACATACAGAACTGAAAAAACTGTAGTACAGTGGAATACATACAGAACTGAAAGAAACTGTACTACAGTGGAGTACAAACAGAACTGAAAAAACTGTAGTACAGCAGAGAACATACAGAACTGAAAAAAACTGTAGTACAGCCGAATACATACAGAACTGAAAAAACTGTAGTACAGCAGAGAACATACAGAACTGAAAAAATTGTAGTACAGTGGAATACAAACAGAACTGAAAAAACTGTAGTACAGCAGAGAACATACAGAACTGAAAAAACTGTAGTACAGTGGAATACATACAGAACTGAAAAAAACTGTACTAAAGTGGAGTACAAACAGAACTGAAAAAACTGTAATACAGCAGAGAACATACAGAACTGAAAAATGTAGTACAGTGGAATACAAACAGAACTGAAAAAACTGTAGTACAGCAGAGAACATACAGAACTGAAAAAAACTGTAGTACAGCAGAGAACATAAAGAACTGAAAAAACTGTAGTACAGCAGAGAACATACAGAACTGAAAAAACTGTAGTTCAGCAGAGAACATACAGAACTGAAAAAACTGTAGTACAGGGGAGTACATACAGAACTGAAAAAACTGTACTACAGTGGAGTAAAAACAGAACTGAAAAAAAATGTAGTACAGGGGAGTACATACAGGCAGTTCTAGGTTCTTATATAACCTTGACTTCCTCAATTCCTCGTCTTCCGTTTTCCCTGTCGTTCTCAGGCGTAGGGACCGCAGCAGTAGATTGCAGGGTTCGGTGTGTTGTTGGTTAGAGTCCGTTTTTGGGTCCCGTCATTAAATTCACATCAGACCCAGTACACACACAGCATGAGGATGTGTCACACAGTGGAAAGACTCACAGATGAACCGTTGCTCCGTGTCAAAGAAAAGTCGGGAAAATGTACATGCTGGAAATATCTGTGCAGAAAGGAGATTTCATAGAAAGCCTGGTACAACTGGGACATATATTTAGCAATACAATAACGTATAGTATACAATATACCACAGGGTATATAGGGTAGAGAGGGTATATAGGGTAGACAGGGTACAGAGGGTATACAGGGTATACAGGGTAAACAGGGTATATAGGGTAGAGAGGGTATACAGGGTATATAGGGTAGAGAGGGTATATAGGGTATACAGGGTAGAGAGGGTATACAGGGTATATAGGGTATACAGGGTATATAGGGTAGAGAGGGTATACAGGGTATATAGGGTAGACAGGGTATACAGGGTATATAGGGTAGAGAGAGTATACAGGGTAGAGAGGGTATACAGGGTATATAGGGTAGAGAGGGTATATAGGGTAGAGAGGGTATATAGGGTAGACAGGGTATACAGGGTAGATAGGGTAGAGAGGGTATATAGGGTAGACAGGGTATACAGGGTATACAGGGTATACAGGGTAGAGAGAGTATATAGGGTAGAGAGAGTATATAGGGTAGACAGGGTATATAGGGTAGACAGGGTATATAGGGTAGAGAGGGTATATAGGGTAGACAGGGTATATAGGGTAGACAGGGCAGACAGGGTAGACAGGGCAGAGAGGGTAGACAGGGCAGAGAGGGTATACAGGGTATACAGGGTAGACAGGGTATATAGGGTAGAGAGGGTATATAGGGTAGACAGGGTATATAGGGTATACAGGGTATATAGGGTAGACAGGGTATATAGGGTAGACAGGGTATATAGGGTAGACAGGGTATATAGGGTAGACAGGGTATATAGGGTATAGAGGGTATATAGGGTAGAGAGGGTATAGAGGGTAGACAGGGTATACAGGGTATACAGGGTAGACAGGGTATACAGGGTATATAGGGTAGACAGGGTAGACAGGGTAGAGAGGGTATACAGGGTAGAGAGGGTATACAGGGTAGAGAGGGTATATAGGGTAGACAGGGTATATAGGGTATACAGGATATACAGGGTGTATAGGGTATACAGGGTGTACAACATGCTACATGTGGAAGCGGTTTACTACCTGGTCCGACACGCTCCACGCTACATGCTACACTGTCCACATGTGGAAGCGGCTTACTACCTGGTCCGACACGCTACACGCTACACTGTCCACATGTGGAAGTGTCTGGGTTTTCTGCTACAATTTCAACCAATAAACTGAGCCAGACTTACTTCCCAGTGAGAGCAAACAGAAGCACAGAGACACAGATGGAAGCAGGTCAGGACACGTGGTTCTAATCACTGCAACATGTCCAAGTAGCAACCACACACACACACTGGCCTGAACTGGTCTGAACTGGTCTGACCTGACATACACTGGCCTGAACTGGTCTGACCTGACACACACTGGCCTGAACTGGTCTGACCTGACACACACTGGCCTGACTGGTCTGACCTGACACACACTGGCCTGAACTGGTCTGAACTGGTCTGACCTGACACACACTGGTCTGAACTGGTCTGGACTGACACACACTGACCTGAACTGGTCTAAACTGACACGCAGGTTCCAGGACTTTTTAGAAAAAAAATCATTTCCAAAATGAAAGGTCCCTAATTCTGTCTGCCTAGTAGAGGCCCCCGTTAGAGAGGGCCCCCCCGTTAGAGAGGGCCCCCCCGTTAGAGAGGGCCCCCCCGTTAGAGAGGGCCCCCCCGTTAGAGAGGGCCCCCCCGTTAGAGAGGGCCCCCTCGTTGGAGTGGGCCCCCGTAACGTGGCAGAGTGGGGACCACAACGTTACCAAGAGATAACATGTTTTGCCTTTATGACAACAAGGAGAGAGGCTCATGAACACGCACAATAACAGACAAACACACAATGAAAAGCTTTAGGTTTCCCACAGCAGGCCGGGCTCTCCAGGGACCACAGAAATACAACTGTAATCAACTGTTCAAAATAGCAGACGGGAGGATTTACAACATACAGATCACTTGTTTTGGAACGTTTACAGAGACAGGCTGGTTCTGCCCAGTATGTGAGTAAGTTCATTCACCAAAGTTAAAAGAATAAGTAAACTACAACTCCCATAAGCCCCTGCTGTGTGACAGTGTTCTGAACGTACCTCCAGAGTTCAGGTAGCGTTTTCCGCTGCGTACAGGTGGGTATTTGTCCTGTAGGCGCTTGTCGGGCCAGATCAGACCCTCTGCTGAGAACAGAACTTTGTGGTTGGACTCCTGGAACTTCCTGAGGATTTCGTCAGGTCCGCCCGCAAAAATGAGATCATAACTGGAGAGAGATAGAGACACAGAAAGACATTTAGAAGGAGATATAGAGCGTCAGAGAGAGAGCGATGAAGACACCAAGAGAGAAGTAATAGATCTTTATTAGTAAAATAAAATGTAGAATATTCTACAAAGAAAATAGCACTATATAATGTAATACAACTCAGAGTATAACAGAAATCCCATAAAACATCTCTTATGTTTTTTTATATTGCTTGGGTTACTGGAAGCAACATTAAATGTAGTCAAAGCCCTTCTTCCTGCTAACATGTTAAACATGCCCTATATTAAACCTCTGGTTGAGTACTAAGGACTGTCTGGACTGTGACCAGGCAGCTTGAACTGTTTTGCTTCATCCAACAACATAAAACTTAACATAGGAAAGTTGGGACGTAGAGCACATTTGAAATGGGACAATATCAGTTTGACAAGATAATGGTAACCAACAGTGTACGAGTCTCTAGAGATGTTATGTCTCATGTCTCAGTGATATCCCCCTGCCCTCCGTCACTGGCAGAACCAAACAAACTGCCATTACATTATACATCAGGAACCAAACCAGACAGCATTCATCTCCCAGACTAACATACTCACTACAGGACAGTGGGAATTTGCTGCCCCTTGTTGAACTAGCTTGGGCATGTAAGTGATGCTTATCAACATAGTTACTTACTCATGTGTCAACAGCTGAAAACATCTAGCTAATCATGATAAGCGAGGACTACAGGTTTCTCTCTGCCAGACAATCATCAGTAAGTGGCAGTTAGTTTTGGCGAGCATTGGAGGTAATTGTGTTCTGTTTTTATTAAACTAATAATCCAGTGCTAGTGCTACATTAGGTTAGATAGGCTAGTGCTACATTAGGTTAGATAGGCTAGTGCTACATTAGGTTAGATAGGCTAGTGCTACATTAGGTTAGATAGGCTAGTGCTACATTAGGTTAGATAGGCTAGTGCTACATTAGGTTAGATAGGCTAGTGCTACATTAGGTTAGATAGGCTAGTGCTACATTAGGTTAGATAGGCTAGTGCTACATTAGGTTAGATAGGCTAGTGCTACATTAGGTTAGATAGGCTAGTGCTACATTAGGTTAGATAGGCTAGTGCTACATTAGGTTAGATAGGCTAGTGCTACATTAGGTTAGATAGGCTAGTGCTACATTAGGTTAGATAGGCTAGTGCTACATTAGGTTAGATAGGCTAGTGCTACATTAGGTTAGATAGGCTAGTGCTACATTAGGTTAGATAGGCTAGTGCTACCACACATTGTGGTATTCTTTCAGACGCTGAATTACAGGTTATATGTGTTTACTTTAGATACTATCAGGATTTTCACTGATTTACTTTATTAGTGTATAAGTGACACTGCTGGAATGTCTCATTCACGGGTTCTAACTATACTTATTCTGAACCACTTAAGTTAACTGGACTTTGTGAGCTCCTTCATTGCCCTGAGCAGCCCATAACTAAACTTCCCATCTCAGTAATTATACGCAGTCTATGAACTGCTTTAGACAGCTGCTTGATATGGACCTTCTATGAATGAATGGAAATTATAGTAATGACAAGTCAACAAAAACACCTCTCTCTGTCTGTCCTTTCTCCTCTTCTCCGCCCCTACATTCTCCCTCACTCTCACTCACTCTCCCTATTCGCAGCAGGCAGTTAAAACCAACACCTACAATCTGCTTTCAAAACAATCATTAGTTGCTGCAATTTTGAAAATGAACATTTATTTCTATTTCAGTATTTCTCTGCAAGTGAAGGCAGGTGTTTTAATCGCTACATTACTCTAGAGTTAGGAATAGAAATCCTGAATGTGTCTTTAATGAAAGGCATTTTCTTACATCTAATTAAACCAAATAGACCAAAACAGAAACCAAATGTCCCAGACTAAACCACCATACAGTTGTTATGTTGGTTAACTACTGGCATCTGCCTTTTGCACTGGTTTATTATCCTTATCAGGACTCAGACAGAAATGCTTTGTACACAGTTAATGAGGTCTCAGCTTAAACAATCAGCCGACACCAAGTCAGTAGCCTTTACTGCACCAAGAATCAGATTGTTGAAGTTCATTAAAGACATAAGGAGTGTTTGGATAAATGTAGACGGAGCTAGACATGTGAAGCTTTAACCCTTACCTAAACATCTGGGTTTAATATGCAGAAACGTGAAGCTTTAACCCTTACCTAAACATCTGGATTTAATATGCAGAACGTGAAGCTTTAATCCTACCTAAACATCTGGGTTTAATCCTACCTAAACATCTGGGTTTAATATGCAGAAACGTGAAGCTTTAACCCTTACCTAAACATCTGGGTTTAATATGCAGAACGTGAAGCTTTAACCCTTACCTTAACATCTGGGTTTAATATGCAGAACGTGAAGCTTTAACCCTTACCTAAACATCTGGATTTAATATGCAGAACGTGAAGCTTTAACCCTTACCTAAACACCTGGGTCTAAACCTGTGGCCTGTCTGTCACTAAACCTGTGGCCTGTCTGTCACTAAACCTGTAGCCAGACTGTCACTAAACCTGTAGCCAGACTGTCACTAAACCTGTAGCCAGACTGTCACTAAACCTGTAGCCAGACTGTCACTAAACCTGTAGCCAGTCTGTCACTAAACCTGTAGCCAGACTGTCACTAAACCTGTAGCCTGACTATGGTTAAACCACAGGTCACCCTAAGGTCATCCTACCTGTCAACAGACAGCACCACCAGGTCCTCTTCATTTGCCAGTCCCTCCATGGCTTGCTTCAGTAATCGCACCTTCTGCCCTCCCCCGATGGAGCGTCCCACGTCTCCCCCTCTCCACTCCTCCCCCATGCCCAGCACCTGCAAAGGTCAGAGGGCACATCAGGGTCAGGGGTTAAAAGCCAGGGGGCACATCAGGGACAGTGATAAGACATATTCACTTAGCCTGAAGAATGAGCCTGTATCTCAACATGACAGACCCTGTATCTGTATCTCAGCATGACAGACCCTGTATCTGTATCTCAGCATGACAGACCCTGTATCTGTATCTCAGCATGACAGACCCTGTATCTGTATCTCAGCATGACAGACCCTGTATCTGTATCTCAGCATGACAGACCCTGTATCTGTATCTCAGCATGACAGACCCTGTATCTCACCATGACAGACCCTGTATCTGTATCTCAACATGACAGACCCTGTATCTGTATCTCAACATGACAGACCCTGTATCTGTATCTCACCATGACAGACCCTGTATCTGTATCTCACCATGACAGACCCTGTATCTGTATCTCAGCATGACAGACCCTGTATCTGTATCTCACCATGACAGACCCTGTATCTGTATCTCACCATGACAGACCCTGTATCTGTATCTCACCATGACAGAACCTGTATCTGTATCTCACCATGACAGAACCTGTATCTGTATCTCACCATGACAGAACCTGTATCTGTATCTCACCATGACAGAACCTGTATCTGTATCTCACCATGACAGAACCTGTATCTCACCATGACAGAACCTGTATCTGTATCTCACCATGACAGAACCTGTATCTCACCATGACAGAACCTGTATCTGTATCTCACCATGACAGACCCTGTATCTGTATCTCACCATGACAGACCCTGTATCTCACCATGACAGACCCTGTATCTCACCATGACAGACCCTGTATCTGTATCTCACCATGACAGAACCTGTATCTGTATCTCACCATGACAGAACCTGTATCTCACCATGACAGAACCTGTATCTCACCATGACAGAACCTGTATCTCACCATGACAGAACCTGTATCTCACCATGACAGAACCTGTATCTGTATCTCACCATGACAGACCCTGTATCTGTATCTCACCATGACAGACCCTGTATCTCACCATGACAGAACCTGTATCTGTATCTCACCATGACAGAACCTGTATCTGTATCTCACCATGACAGAACCTGTATCTCACCATGACAGAACCTGTATCTGTATCTCACCATGACAGAACCTGTATCTGTATCTCACCATGACAGAACCTGTATCTGTATCTCACCATGACAGAACCTGTATCTGTATCTCACCATGACAGACCCTGTATCTGTATCTCACCATGACAGACCCTGTATCTGTATCTCACCATGACAGAACCTGTATCTGTATCTCACCATGACAGAACCTGTATCTGTATCTCACCATGACAGAACCTGTATCTCACCATGACAGAACCTGTATCTCACCATGACAATACCAGAACCTGTATCTCACCATGACAGAACCTGTATCTCACCATGACAGAACCTGTATCTGTATCTCACCATGACAGACCCTGTATCTGTATCTCACCATGACAGACCCTGTATCTCACCATGACAGAACCTGTATCTGTATCTCACCATGACAGAACCTGTATCTGTATCTCACCATGACAGAACCTGTATCTCACCATGACAGAACCTGTATCTGTATCTCACCATGACAGAACCTGTATCTGTATCTCACCATGACAGAACCTGTATCTGTATCTCACCATGACAGAACCTGTATCTGTATCTCACCATGACAGACCCTGTATCTGTATCTCACCATGACAGACCCTGTATCTGTATCTCACCATGACAGAACCTGTATCTGTATCTCACCATGACAGAACCTGTATCTGTATCTCACCATGACAGAACCTGTATCTGTATCTCACCATGACAGACCCTGTATCTGTATCTCACCATGACAGAACCTGTATCTGTATCTCACCATGACAGACCCTGTATCTCACCATGACAGAACCTGTATCTGTATCTCACCATGACAGAACCTGTATCTGTATCTCACCATGACAGAACCTGTATCTCACCATGACAGAACCTGTATCTGTATCTCACCATGACAGAACCTGTATCTCACCATGACAGAACCTGTATCTGTATCTCACCATGACAGACCCTGTATCTGTATCTCACCATGACAGACCCTGTATCTCACCATGACAGAACCTGTATCTCACCATGACAGAACCTGTATCTGTATCTCACCATGACAGACCCTGTATCTGTATCTCACCATGACAGACCCTGTATCTGTATCTCACCATGACAGAACCTGTATCTGTATCTCACCATGACAGAACCTGTATCTCACCATGACAGACCCTGTATCTGTATCTCACCATGACAGACCCTGTATCTGTATCTCACCATGACAGAACCTGTATCTGTATCTCACCATGACAGAACCTGTATCTGTATCTCACCATGACAGAACCTGTATCTGTATCTCACCATGACAGACCTTGTATCTGTATCTCACCATGACAGACCCTGTATCTGTATCTCACCATGACAGAACCTGTATCTGTATCTCACCATGACAGAACCTGTATCTGTATCTCACCATGACAGACCCTGTATCTGTATCTCACCATGACAGAACCTGTATCTGTATCTCACCATGACAGAACCTGTATCTGTATCTCACCATGACAAAACCTGTATCTGTATCTCACCATGACAGACCCTGTATCTGTATCTCACCATGACAGAACCTGTATCTGTATCTCACCATGACAGACCCTGTATCTCACCATGACAGACCCTGTATCTCACCATGACAGAACCTGTATCTGTATCTCACCATGACAGAACCTGTATCTGTATCTCACCATGACAGAACCTGTATCTCACCATGACAGAACCTGTATCTGTATCTCACCATGACAGAACCTGTATCTCACCATGACAGAACCTGTATCTGTATCTCACCATGACAGACCCTGTATCTGTATCTCACCATGACAGACCCTGTATCTCACCATGACAGAACCTGTATCTGTATCTCACCATGACAGACCCTGTATCTGTATCTCACCATGACAGACCCTGTATCTGTATCTCACCATGACAGAACCTGTATCTGTATCTCACCATGACAGAACCTGTATCTCACCATGACAGACCCTGTATCTGTATCTCACCATGACAGACCCTGTATCTGTATCTCACCATGACAGAACCTGTATCTGTATCTCACCATGACAGAACCTGTATCTGTATCTCACCATGACAGAACCTGTATCTGTATCTCACCATGACAGACCTTGTATCTGTATCTCACCATGACAGACCCTGTATCTGTATCTCACCATGACAGAACCTGTATCTGTATCTCACCATGACAGAACCTGTATCTGTATCTCACCATGACAGACCCTGTATCTGTATCTCACCATGACAGAACCTGTATCTGTATCTCACCATGACAGAACCTGTATCTCACCATGACAGAACCTGTATCTGTATCTCACCATGACAGAACCTGTATCTGTATCTCACCATGACAGAACCTGTATCTGTATCTCACCATGACAGAACCTGTATCTCACCATGACAGAACCTGTATCTGTATCTCACCATGACAGAACCTGTATCTGTATCTCACCATGACAGAACCTGTATCTGTATCTCACCATGACAGAACCTGTATCTCACCATGACAGAACCTGTATCTGTATCTCACCATGACAGAACCTGTATCTCACCATGACACTGTAGTTGAAGTAGTTGGCTGACTGCATGAAGCGTAGATAACCATCTGTCTCCTGAGTTGCAACTGTCAGGACAAGCAATTTCTCTGGAAAGTAAAAAATAACTATTAGCCAGATCAATAGATGTTTAGTCAAATCCACAGACATTCTATGCACCAGATCAATATAAGTTTAATCAAATCCACAGACATTCTATTAACCAGATCAATAGATGTTTAGTCAAATCCACAAACGTTCATCACTTTTAACATTTCAGGGTTCAGGCATGTCAACTGCTTGGCGGGTTCTCAACGAGAAACCATTTAACCAAAATACATGTATTATTTTATCCTTTTAAAGTACTAGGTTTCCAGTTTCTCCCACTGTGCTGCTCCCAACCACAGGACAGTCACACCATGTCAACTTACTGATGACTGTCTGCTTCTGTGGGATTAAGAGTTTCTCCCACGAACATGACCAGCTAAACACAGCAAGATTCAATTGCATATAAAATATGTGTATATGTATATATATAAAAAAGAGAGGAATTTAGGAAGTGAACAAAAGGAAAAAATTCTAACTACACATACATAAATTATCCCTTAATATCTGGAGAAAACACATATGATCTTGGCAGAGGAACTGAGGGACAGAGAGATGGAAAGATGGAAGAATGGAGAAAGAGATGGAAGAATGGAGAAAGAGATGGAGGAATGGAGGGCAGATTGGTGACGGAGGAATTAAGTGGGAGTGTGTTGCAAATCGAATGAAAATAAAACCCATCCCACTATAACATTTAGATGAAGTGAAGTGTAATGTAGTTCTGCGTTTTATCATGTCAGGCTCGGTTAAATAAAGGCAACAAGGTGAAATCCTACAGGTCCAATATGCATAGTTTAGGATGAGGAAATCATCTCCCTGACCACCCTCTGCAAACTGAATCTCACACGTTCGTAGAATTATTGTAATGTTTGCTCAGAGGGCCAAAATTCACATGAAATTCCAGACGGCCCAAAAATGTAGCCTGACCGTTCCATAAAATCCCAAATGAATTTGATATGCATGGAGTTCCTCAGCGGATTTCTCAGAACTTAACACTGTTTTCTCTGAAATGTATCAGTTAACACCAACAGTACAGTACAGGACTATTGGCCCATTTCCTGTGATAGTTAGTCAGCTACCACTGGCACAGATGTTCTCCACTGGTGTTCCCTCTGCACATTTGTAATTTGCCACAAAACTGAATACCTGCACATTTACTTATCCATGTTAATTACACATCCTCACACTGTACTCCATATCTTATCCATGTTAATTGCACATCCTCACACTGTACTCCATATATTATCCATGTTATTACACATCCTCACACTGTACTCCATATCTTATCCATGTTAATTGCACATCCTCACACTGTACTCCATATCTTATCCATGTTAATTACACATCCTCACACTGTACTCCATATCTTATCCATGTTAATTGCACATCCTCACACTGTACTCCATATATTATCCATGTTAATTACACATCCTCACACTGTACTCCATATCTTATCCATGTTAATTACACATCCTCACACTGTACTCCATATCTTATCCATGTTAATTACACATCCTCACACTGTACTCCATATATTATCCATGTGATTACACATCCTCACACTGTACTCCATATCTTATCCATGTTAATTGCACATCCTCACACTGTACTCCATATCTTATCCATGTTAATTACACATCCTCACACTGTACTCCATATCTTATCCATGTTAATTGCACATCCTCACACTGTACTCCATATCTTATCCATGTTAATTACACATCCTCACACTGTACTCCATATCTTATCCATGTTAATTGCACATCCTCACACTGTACTCCATATCTTATCCATGTTAATTGCACATCCTCACACTGTACTCCATATCTTATCCATGTTAATTACACATCCTCACACTGTACTCCATATCTTATCCATGTTAATTGCACATCCTCACACTGTACTTCATATCTAATCCATGTTAATTACACATCCTCACACTGTACTCCATATCTTATCCATGTTAATTACACATCCTCACACTGTACTCCATATCTTATCCATGTTAATTACACATCCTCACACTGTACTCCATATCTAATCCATGTTAATTACACATCCTCACACTGTACTCCATATCTTATCCATGTTAATTGCACATCCTCACACTGTACTCCATATCTTATCCATGTTAATTACACATCCTCACACTGTACTCCATATCTTATCCATGTTAATTACACATCCTCACACTGTACTCCATATCTTATCCATGTTAGTTGCACATCCTCACACTGTACTCCATATCTTATCCATGTTAATTGCACATCCTCACACTGTACTCCATATCTTATCCATGTTAATTACACATCCTCACACTGTACTCCATATCTTATCCATGTTAATTGCACATCCTCACACTGTACTCCATATCTTATCCATGTTAATTACACATCCTCACACTGTACTCCATATCTTATCCATGTTAATTGCACATCCTCACACTGTACTCCATACCTTATCCATGTTAATTGCACATCCTCACACTGTACTCCATATCTTATCCATGTTAATTACACATCCTCACACTGTACTCCATATCTTATCCATGTTAATTACACATCCTCACACTGTACTCCATATCTTATCCATGTTAATTACACATCCTCACACTGTACTCCATATCTTATCCATGTTAATTACACATCCTCACACTGTACTCCATATCTAATCCATGTTAATTAGACATCCTCACACTGTACTCCATATCTTATCCATGTTAATTGCACATCCTCACACTGTACTCCATATCTTATCCATGTTAATTACACATCCTCACACTGTACTCCATATCTTATCCTATTAATTACACATCCTCACACTGTACTCCATATCTTATCCATGTTAATTGCACATCCTCACACTGTACTCCATATCTTATCCATGTTAATTGCACATCCTCACACTGTACTCCATATCTTATCCATGTTAATTACACATCCTCACACTGTACTCCATATCTTATCCATGTTAATTGCACATCCTCACACTGTACTCCATATCTTATCCATGTTAATTGCACATCCTCACACTGTACTCCATATCTTATCCATGTTAATTGCACATCCTCACACTGTACTCCATATCTTATCCATGTTAATTACACATCCTCACACTGTACTCCATATCTTATCCATGTTAATTGCACATCCTCACACTGTACTCCATATATTATCCATGTGATTACACATCCTCACACTGTACTCCATATATTATCCATGTGATTGCACATCCTCACACTGTACTCCATATCTTATCCATGTTAATTGCACATCCTCACACTGTACTCCATATCTTATCCATGTTAATTACACATCCTCACACTGTACTCCATATCTTATCCATGTTAATTGCACATCCTCACACTGTACTCCATATCTTATCCATGTTAATTGCACATCCTCACACTGTACTCCATATCTTATCCATGTTAATTACACATCCTCACACTGTACTCCATACCTTATCCATGTTAATTGCACATCCTCACACTGTACTCCATACCTTATCCATGTTAATTGCACATCCTCACACTGTACTCCATATCTTATCCATGTTAATTACACATCCTCACACTGTACTCCATATCTTATCCATGTTAATTACACATCCTCACACTGTACTCCATATCTAATCCATGTTAATTACACATCCTCACACTGTACTCCATATCTTATCCATGTTAATTACACATCCTCACACTGTACTCCATATCTTATCCATGTTAATTACACATCCTCACACTGTACTCCATATCTTATCCATGTTAATTACACATCCTCACACTGTACTCCATATCTAATCCATGTTAATTACACATCCTCACACTGTACTCCATATCTTATCCATGTTAATTGCACATCCTCACACTGTACTCCATATCTTATCCATGTTAATTACACATCCTCACACTGTACTCCATATCTTATCCATGTTAATTACACATCCTCACACTGTACTCCATATCTTATCCATGTTAATTGCACATCCTCACACTGTACTCCATATCTTATCCATGTTAATTGCACATCCTCACACTGTACTCCATATCTTATCCATGTTAATTACACATCCTCACACTGTACTCCATATCTTATCCATGTTAATTGCACATCCTCACACTGTACTCCATATCTTATCCATGTTAATTGCACATCCTCACACTGTACTCCATATCTTATCCATGTTAATTACACATCCTCACACTGTACTCCATATCTTATCCATGTTAATTACACATCCTCACACTGTACTCCATATCTTATCCATGTTAATTACACATCCTCACACTGTACTCCATATCTTATCCATGTTAATTGCACATCCTCACACTGTACTCCATATCTTATCCATGTTAATTACACATCCTCACACTGTACTCCATATCTTATCCATGTTAATTACACATCCTCACACTGTACTCCATATCTTATCCATGTTAATTGCACATCCTCACACTGTACTCCATATACTATCCATGTTAATTGCACATCCTCACACTGTACTCCATATCTTATCCATGTTAATTGCACATCCTCACACTGTACTCCATATCTTATCCATGTTAATTGCACATCCTCACACTGTACTCCATATCTTATCCATGTTAATTACACATCCTGACACTGTACTCCATATCTTATCCATGTTAATTGCACATCCTCACACTGTACTTCATATCTTATCCATGTTAATTACACATCCTCACACTGTACTCCATATCTTATCCATGTTAATTGCACATCCTCACACTGTACTCCATATCTTATCCATGTTAATTACACATCCTCACACTGTACTCCATATCTTATCCATGTTAATTACACATCCTCACACTGTACTCCATATCTTATCCATGTTAATTACACATCCTCACACTGTACTCCATATCTTATCCATGTTAATTACACATCCTCACACTGTACTCCATATCTTATCCATGTTAATTACACATCCTCACACTGTACTCCATATCTTATCCATGTTAATTACACATCCTCACACTGTACTCCATATATTATCCATGTCAACTACACATCCTCACACTGTACTCCATATCTTATCCATGTTAATTGCACATCCTCACACTGTACTCTGTATCATATCCATGTTAATTACACATCCTCACACTGTACTCCATATCATATCCATGTTAATTACACATCCTCACACTGTACTCCATATATTATCCATGTCAACTACACATCCTCACACTGTACTCCATATATTATCCATGTCAACTACACATCCTCACACTGTACTCCATATCTTATCCATGTTAATTGCACATCCTCACACTGTACTCCATATCTTATCCATGTTAATTGCACATCCTCACACTGTACTCCATATCTTATCCATGTTAATTACACATCCTCACACTGTACTCCATATCTTATCCATGTTAATTACACATCCTCACACTGTACTCCATATCTTATCCATGTCAACTACACATCCTCACACTGTACTCCATATCTTATCCATGTTAATTACACATCCTCACACTGTACTCCATATATTATCCATGTCAACTACACATCCTCACACTGTGCTCTGTATCTTTTTGCACTTCTCTTTTGACTTCTGGTTGGATGCAAATTGCATTTCGTTCTACTGTATTGTCCAATGACAATAAAGTTCAATCTAATATAATCTATTGTTTAGATAATGTCCCCCTCATTTTCCAGCACCAAATGACATTAGACAGTTCACATAATGAAGATAAAGTCATCAGTGTAAATATTTGGTAACATATTCTTGGTTGAAACCTGTGATGCATAAACATCACCAGATGCTGGTTATCTGTCTGTAAAAGCTCAGGTGTGTCTGTCACTGTGTTTGGCTGAGTTGGCATTCTGGGAAATATGGGAGGGAAGGAGAAGAGGGAGAAAGGGATTTCCCTTCTATCTGGTAAAGACATTAGCAATCAGTGTGACAGAACAGCTGCTTTCACTGTAACAAGAGAGCCTTACATGCTGTTGTTTTATTCACTTGGAACAGAGGTGAAACAGGGTTCATGACACTCTTATTGTTCACCCCCAGCAGGGACCTTTACGACCACTGCTTCCACCTTACAGCCACAAAACCATCAATCCCCTGCATGTCTGCTACCTGTTGCAGTCAGGGTTGCCAACTCTCACGCATCTGGCGTGAGTCTCCCGCATTAAGCATCAATCTCACGCTCTCAAGCACAAGCAAGAAATGTCACGCCAAAATCTAAATTCTCCCCTTTCAATCCGCTAATTTTCTGTTAATGACAGACTAGACTAGACCACATCGTATTAACAGGAGAGGAGGTTAAAGCCCTCAGCTGTAACATATTCTGTCTACAACGTTCTCATTGCAATATTCTCTGATTGTTGATTCGCTGAAACCTTGAACCTGATACGTCACCGGATACGTCAGTTGCGTGTGAAAAGTTCAGAGATATGGTTAGGAGCCCGACCCAACTGATGCGCGATTAAAAGTTTGCATGACAATTAAGGTAAGCAGATAATAAAATGGTGTGCCTTGTCACTACAGCCTTGCCTTAACAGACTCTGTGTGCGGAGAGTTAAACTTTAGTTGCAAACGTTGTCTGACGTGCGTTATGTGGGCTGGCTGATAGCTTAATAAAAATAGGCTCATGGTAGAAATGACGTTTTGTTAGATGAGCTTGCTGAGCTAAGATGGACATGGAGAGAAAAGTCAAGAGCTTCAGCAGGTAAGCTTGTCACATAATTTATGATGTTCAGTTGGTTTTTTTTATAGCAAAAATACATATGTTACCTTAGGCTACCCTATTCATTAAAATATGGACAGTGCCCTATACCTGATACCCCACCACAACTCAACATGTCTTACCAATGTTAGCACAGGAACATCTAGGCATGTAATTAATGAAGATGTGTACTGTGTTAATATTAGGCTAGCATGGCATTTTAAAGCTGCAGGGTTTAACAGCCTACCTTTAGATAGAGGAAAGGGTGGAGGATGAGGAGGAGAAGGATGAGGAGGAGGATGAGGAGGAGGATGTGGAGGAGGATGAGGAGAAGGAGGAGGAGAAGGAGGAGAAGGATGAGGAGGAGGATGAGGAGAAGGATGTGGAGGAGGATGAGAAGGATGAGGAGGAGGAGGAGGATGAGAAGGAGGATGAGGAGAAGGATGAGGAGAAGGAGGAGAAGGATGAGGAGGAGGATGAGGAGAAGGATGTGGAGGAGGATGAGGAGAAGGATGAGGAGGAGGATGAGGAGAAGGATGAGGATGAGGAGGAGGATAAGGATGAGGAGGAGGAGAAGGATGAGGAGGAGGATGAGGATAAGGAGGAGAAGGAGGAGAAGGATGAGGAGCAGAAGGAAGATGCAAGCACAGAGCATTCTTCTATCCAGTAGAAAAGAAAAGCTAAGTCAGGGGCCGCTGTGTACAACTCCAAATGTATCAGTGCCTGGTGTAAAGAATGGCCGTTCATAAAACCAGGCACGACTGAATTTCACTTTTGGTGTGAAGTCTGCTGGCATGAGTTAGAGTGCAGGCACCAGGGCAGATGTGGAGCGGCATATCACCAGGGAGAACCACATCAAAAAACAAAAAGTTATTGACAGCACCAAAATAATTGATAGATTTGTTTATTTGAAGGCTGAAGCAAAAATCTGGTCACTCAGGTGATAAATTGAATGCAATCTCTTAATGCGTGTGCTTTATTTATGCATATTCTACTACACATGTAAACTCGTAATTGTTTTACAGGCTAGAAGGGCAGAGGTCAAAGTGGCAGTGACCCTGGTCAGCCACAACATCCCATTAGCCTTCACAGATCACCTCAGCCCGCTATTTAAAGAATGCTTTCCCGATTCTAAAATTGCCAAGAAATATGGTTCTGCCTAGGGATGCACCGAAATGAAAATTCTTGGCCGAAACCGAAAACCGAAAAAGAGGAAACCAAGACCGAAAACCGAAAACCGAAACACCGAAATAAATTATGCCAATTATTAGTACCATTGCATTTATGGATATGAGGCACCAAGGGCGTAGGTTTGGTCTCAGCTTCGGTGGGGACATCTCTCCCCCCTCATCCGGCAAGTGAACTTTTACTGAGAATAATGTGATTATTTTTGCGTTTAGTTGAGACAATAGCCTGTTGCTTTTAGATGGTAATGCTGTTTGTCAGATTCAATATATTGTAGCGACCCTGGTGGTGCCACTACTCCGCCCCTACTAATGGGATATCCCAAATAGGCCACATTACATAAGCAAAATATACACAGGAAACATTTCCACTGTTTATTGTGACTGCAAGATTCTAACATATGGGGTATGTATTAACAGAAAGCACTGGTAACTTTACCGTTGTCTTCAGTCACTATCCTGTGTACTTATAGCGTGTCAGATAACTCCCTCCCCTAGGTTTTTTAGCCAATCAAATTACGGCGTTTCTAGTACCGTCCTCCTGGCGCTGCGGTCGGAATTGACCCAAATCGCTTCACAAACTCATAACGGAGTTCGCTAAAATATTAGTGGGGACAATTTAGTCATGTTAAAATGTTGTTGGGGACATGTCCCCAGCGTCCCCCCCTAAACCTACGCCCATGTGAGGCATTTTCTTGCAGGATTTCACTGAACATATCAGACAACGAGGGTGCATGCCCCTCATCTAGTGCAGAGACAAGTCTTTTTTTCTGCGCTCTGATCTCCGTGCCCTACTGCTCCGTGCCCTACTGCTCCGTGCGCTGCTGCTCCGTGCCCTACTGCTCCGTGCGCTATTGCTCCATCTCCACGCGGGTTCTCCGCATCCATCGCCGCCTGGATCATTTCTCGTGCGCGCTGCTTTATTTCTGAATCCAAGTAATGGTCTTTATAACGCGGATCAAGTACAGTCGCGATGAAGTGCAGAGGATCCGAATAGATCACAACATATTTCGGCCGTATTGTTTCGGTGATAAAAGTGTTTCGGCCGAAAACCGAAAATGCCCTTTTGGGCCATTTTCGGCCGAAAATTTTCGGTGGCCGAATATTCGGTGCATCCCTAGTTCTGCCAGAACAAAAACATCAGCCATCATTCTATTATTATTTTGCCTAAATCAGGGTTTATACACAGTAAACAAGGACTTAAATATTTTTTAATTAGGGTTAGGTTCACCAAACATTTCCTCTGCACGCTCATGCGCGCGTTCTGGAATTTCTCTAGAGTCTCACTCCAGCCGGAGTCCCAAAGTTGGCAACCCTGTGCAGTGCTGTTGAGCACCAGGGACATGCTACATGTGAAATGCTACATGGGACATGCAACAAGCTACATGGGACATGCTACATGAGACATGCTACATGAGACATGCTACATGGGAAATGTAACTTGCTATACATGGGAAATTCTACATGGGACATGCTACATGGGACATGCTACAAGCTACATGGGACATGCTACACGGGAAATGCTACATGGGAAATGCTACATGGGACATGCTACAAGCTACATGGGACATGCTACATGAGACATGCGACATGAGACATGCGACATGCTACATGAGACATGCTACATGGGAACCTCATGTAATCTGTAGCCAGATCATAAGCATCTGACTATCTGTATGGACTAGCGGTTGACCGATCATCAACCTGGGCGATTATTGTATTGTAATATTGTCCAATTATCTGCATTCTTAACCTGGTTGATACCATTGGCAATTAACTTTAATGCGCAAGCAAATATCCAATCAACACAAATACGCCATATCTGAAAGACGCTGAAAATAAGAACGCAGATGCCTGGCTTAGACAATATCAAGTTTAATTATTAGGTGGACAAACATCTTCCTCTGAAAGTGCCTGAAGTAGTGTTTTGGTCTAGGCTACCTATTGGAAAGCGATTCGTCCTTCTGTAATTAGCCAATATAGGTAATTATCTAACTATAGTCTCTGTAACTTTAAGTATGTTTGTTTATTGACCGTTCATTTCACCAGCCAGCTAGCAAAACATTTGATGTTAATTCTGATAGGACTTTATTCCTTCAAAAACTGCAGACAGAGAGGTCCTTTGTCTTCATTAATTCTCTTCTTTCGGGGTCCACAGTTTCACCAGGGAGGGTATCGGTTTCACAGAGGGGCATGGTGATGTCATCATATCCTTCTCCTATAGGAATCACTTAACATTCCAACCCACTTTCGTCATTTTCTGGTGTGTGTTTCTGGTGTGTGCGCCATCCTATTTCCTTTACAGCCCACTCATTTAAACCCCCTTACATACATAGTGAACTACTTTAGAGTGTATTTGTGACTGGAAGTTGTTAGAAAGCTCGTGAACTTTAGCCAGTCTGCTTGCTTGTTTGCAGGTTGTTGTGATTTCAGATAGCCCAGATGTACATTTACAAACAGAGAAACTTAAAAAGAGTAAACTATATATACACATTTGAAGTATTAAACCAAGTTTGTCTCTTAGCCAATGATAGACTCTGTCAAAAGATTTAGACACAATTAGAACATACAACACAAAGTTGCACCGGAACTCCCTGTGACCTAGGGATGACCCCTCCCTGTCCCCCAGTGACCTCTGACCCACACCCAAGCACACAGCCAAAAGGCCACCTCCCATCAGTCAGAGTAAGGCTTCAATAAACACAGTAACCACATTAATTCCTCCACATTACTGTTTGATATGGTACATCACTAAAGACTGTTCACATCTGTAATCTTGCTCAGCGGACCAGACAGAGTGGGTGTGAAGGATGGTGGGGGGGGCTGTATTCAAGATAGAGTAGAGGATGTTTAAAACTCTGAGGACAGTGAACAGGGCTGGCTGAACCCCAAGATAAACACTAGCAGGACCCTGTTATACAGTTGATGTTACACTCTGCAGAATGGCAAGCAAAGACTGTGAGCTGACACCTCTGTGTTCCAAAGACTGTGAGCTAACACCTCTGTGTTCCAAAGACTGTGAGCTGACACCTCTGTGTTCCAAAGACTGTGAGCTGACACCTCTGTGTTCCAAAGACTGTGAGCTGACACCTCTGTGTTCCAAAGACTGTGAGCTAACACCTCTGTGTTCCAAAGACTGTGAGCTAACACCTCTGTGTTCCAAAGACTGTGAGCTGACACAAAGACTGTGAGCTCTGTGTTCCAAAGACTGTGAGCTAACACCTCTGTGTTCCAAAGACTGTGAAAGACTGTGAACACCTCTGTGTTCCAAAGACTGTGACCTGACACCTCTGTGTTCCAAAGACTGTGAGCTAACACCTCTGTGTTCCAAAGACTGTGAGCTAACACCTCTGTGTTCCAAAGACTGTGAGCTAACACCTCTGTGTTCCAAAGACTGTGAGCTGACACCTCTGTGTTCCAAAGACTGTGAGCTGACACCTCTGTGTTCCAAAGACTGTGAGCTGACACCTCTGTGTTCCAAAGACTGTGAGCTAACACCTCTGTGTTCCAAAGACTGTGAGCTAACACCTCTGTGTTCCAAAGACTGTGAGCTAACACCTCTGTGTTCCAAAGACTGTGAGCTAACACCTCTGTGTTCCAAAGACTGTGAGCTAACACCTCTGTGTTCCAAAGACTGTGAGCTAACACCTCTGTGTTCCAAAGACTGTGAGCTAACACCTCTGTGTTCCAAAGACTGTGAGCTGACACCTCTGTGTTCCAAAGACTGTGAGCTGACACCTCTGTGTTCCAAAGACTGTGAGCTAACACCTCTGTGTTCCAAAGACTGTGAGCTAACACCTCTGTGTTCCAAAGACTGTGTTCTGTGTTCAAAGACTGTGAGCTGACACCTCTGTGTTCCAAAGACTGTGAGCTGACACCTCTGTGTTCCAAAGACTGTGAGCTAACACCTCTGTGTTCCAAAGACTGTGAGCTAACACCTCTGTGTTCCAAAGACTGTGAGCTGACACCTCTGTGTTCCAAAGACTGTGAGCTAACACCTCTGTGTTCCAAAGACTGTGAGCTAACACCTCTGTGTTCCAAAGACTGTGAGCTAACACCTCTGTGTTCCAAAGACTGTGAGCTAACACCTCTGTGTTCCAAAGACTGTGAGCTAACACCTCTGTGTTCCAAAGACTGTGAGCTAACACCTCTGTGTTCCAAAGACTGTGAGCTAACACCTCTGTGTTCCAAAGACTGTGAGCTAACACCTCTGTGTTCCAAAGACTGTGAGCTAACACCTCTGTGTTCCAAAGACTGTGAGCTAACACCTCTGTGTTCCAAAGACTGTGAGCTAACACCTCTGTGTTCCAAAGACTGTGAGCTAACACCTCTGTGTTCCAAAGACTGTGAGCTAACACCTCTGTGTTCCAAAGACTGTGAGACTAACACCTCTGTGTTCCAAAGACTGTGAGCTAACACCTCTGTGTTCCAAAGACTGTGAGCTAACACCTCTGTGTTCCAAAGACTGTGAGCTAACACCTCTGTGTTCCAAAGACTGTGAGCTGACACCTCTGTGTTCCAAAGACTGTGAGCTGACACCTCTGTGTTCCAAAGACTGTGAGCTGACACCTCTGTGTTCCAAAGACTGTGAGCTGACACCTCTGTGTTCCAAAGACTGTGAGCTGACACCTCTGTGTTCCAAAGACTGTGAGCTGACACCTCTGTGTTCCAAAGACTGTGAGCTGACACCTCTGTGTTCCAAAGAGACTGTGAGCTGTGAGCTGACACCTCTGTGTTCCAACACTGACACCTCTGTGTTCCAAAGACTGTGAGCTGACACCTCTGTGTTCCAAAGACTGTGAGCTAACACCTCTGTGTTCCAAAGACTGTGAGCTGACACCTCTGTGTTCCAAAGACTGTGAGCTGACACCTCTGTGTTCCAAAGACTGTGAGCTGACACCTCTGTGTTCCAAAGACTGTGAGCTGACACCTCTGTGTTCCAAAGACTGTGAGCTGACACCTCTGTGTTCCAAAGACTGTGAGCTGACACCTCTGTGTTCCAAAGACTGTGAGCTAACACCTCTGTGTTCCAAAGACTGTGAGCTAACACCTCTGTGTTCCAAAGACTGTGAGCTAACACCTCTGTGTTCCAAAGACTGTGAGCTGACACCTCTGTGTTCCAAATACTGTGAGCTAACACCTCTGTGTTCCAAAGACTGTGAGCTGACACCTCTGTGTTCCAAAGACTGTGAGCTAACACCTCTGTGTTCCAAAGACTGTGAGCTAACACCTCTGTGTTCCAAAGACTGTGAGCTAACACCTCTGTGTTCCAAAGACTGTGAGCTAACACCTCTGTGTTCCAAAGACTGTGAGCTAACACCTCTGTTCCAAAGACTGTGAGCTGACACCTCTGTGTTCCAAAGACTGTGAGCTAACACCTCTGTGTTCCAAAGACTGTGAGCTAACACCTCTGTGTTCCAAAGACTGTGAGCTAACACCTCTGTGTTCCAAAGACTGTGAGCTAACACCTCTGTGTTCCAAAGACTGTGAGCTAACACCTCTGTGTTCCAAAGACTGTGAGCTAACACCTCTGTGTTCCAAAGACTGTGAGCTGACACCTCTGTGTTCCAAAGACTGTGAGCTGACACCTCTGTGTTCCAAAGACTGTGAGCTGACACCTCTGTGTTCCAAAGACTGTGAGCTGACACCTCTGTGTTCCAAAGACTGTGAGCTGACACCTCTGTGTTCCAAAGACTGTGAGCTAACACCTCTGTGTTCCAAAGACCTTCCAGTAACTTCCGGGAAATGCTTATTTTTTCTATGATTCCCTGAGCTGTACCATAACACCACAAAGTGGTGAATAATTAGTTCCTGAGGAATAATAATATAAATAATAATATTAATAATAATGTTAAATAAGGCCGCGGCTGCAGATCAGGCTTTTCTCGGAAATTCAAAAAACTTTTGCTAAAAATCCAGAACATGTAAAATTCTGTTCATGAATGTTACACGATATTGTGAGAGAAAATTGTACTGGTCTGAATGCTGATGCTTTCTGTCTAGTACCAGGAGCAACTAAGAGAATACAAATAAAAATGTCATAGATCATGTGCAGAAGATATTCTCTAAAGGTCAAATAAAAGACAGATCAGCAGAAACCGTATGAAGTTGTGCTGATAAAGTGAAAATGTAGGGAAAGGCTTATTCTGTCCATCTTCCAGTATGATATAGTATAGGAAACATATTTACCAGAAAAAAGGTGAAGAGAGGGGAAGAAGGAGGGAGGCTGAGTGAGGGAGTCATAGAAACATGAAAGGGAAAAGAAAAGACAGACCAGGAGAGAGAGTGTTGGAAAGTGGCGTACACAGAAGGAGAGAGGAGAGACAGACAGACAGACAGAGGGAGAGAGAGAGAGACAGACAGAGGGAGAGAGGAGAGAGAGAGAGAGACAGACAGAGGGAGAGAGGAGAGAGAGAGAGAGACAGACAGAGGGAGAGAGGAGAGAGAGAGAGAGACAGACAGAGGGAGAGAGGAGAGAGAGAGAGAGACAGACAGAGGGAGAGAGGAGAGAGAGAGAGAGACAGACAGAGGGAGAGAGGAGAGAGAGACAGACAGAGGGAGAGAGGAGAGAGACAGACAGAGGGAGAGAGGAGAGAGAGACAGACAGAGGGAGAGAGGAGAGAGAGAGAGAGACAGACAGAGGGAGAGAGGAGAGAGAGACAGACAGAGGGAGAGAGGAGAGAGAGAGAGAGACAGACAGAGGGAGAGAGAGAGAGAGAGACAGAGGGAGAGAGAGAGACAGACAGAGGGAGAGAGGAGAGAGAGAGAGACAGACAGAGGGAGAGAGGAGAGAGAGAGAGAGAGAGACAGACAGAGGGAGAGAGAGAGAGACAGACAGAGGGAGAGAGAGAGAGACAGACAGAGGGAGAGAGGACTGGTTTTGTAGGATGAGTGTGGAGTCTAGTCAGCTAAATGTTTCTAACGGGTAGATCAGAAGTATCCCACAGAAGGGAAGGTATGTAGCCTCTGTGCCCTGCTCCCCAATCACACCCTGAATCCTTCAAAGTGCACCATAATCTACGTCCTGAAGGGACAAAACAAGTGTGCTAACAAGTGTGCTGCATGAGGAGATTAGTGTGTTGTTTGTGACATATCTATGTAACTGCTGCTCTAGGAATGGGTACACAGGCTAGATGTTTACTGTACGACAGGATTTGCTTAATACTGTTAAAAAAAGGTTTGTCTGTGTCTGAGACTAACGAGCTCTCTGCGTGGACAGCCTGTAAACGAGCTCTCTGCATGGACAGCCTGTAAACGAGCTCTCTGCGTGGACAGCCTGTAAACGAGCTCTCTGCGTGGACAACCTGTAAAAGAGCTCTCTGCGTGGACAACCTGTAAAAGAGCTCTCTGCGTGGACAGCCTGTAAAAGAGCTCTCTGCGTGGACAACCTGTAAACGAGCTCTCTGCGTGGACAACCTGTAAACGAGCTCTCTGCGTGGACAGCCTGTAAAAGAGCTCTCTGCGTGGACAGCCTGTAAATGACCTCTCTGCATGGACAGCCTGTAAAAGAGCTCTCTGCATGGACAGCCTGTAAAAGAGCTCTCTGCATGGACAGCCTGTAAGAGAGCTCTCTGCGTGGACAGCCTGTAAAAGAGCTCTCTGCGTGGACAGCCTGTACTAAGGACAGCCTGTACTGGATCTGGGAAACAGACAAGATAACAGCAGTCCAGTTTACCAACTCAAAATCTAGTCAGGTTAGGAGTTTGTTGAAACTCAAAGCTGAAAGTTTGGGTGACAATTTTATTGAGTAATTCAGAACCCAGTTGCAGATGGTTGTCGTGCATCGGATAAGATGTTTATATAAATGACTTGGCAGTGGTCTGGGGTTTTACTGGTCATGCCTGGCTGAATCCCTGGAGAAACACCAGCAGGGTACTTCTACAGTGCTGCTGTCACAGAGGGAGAACAGTGGCCGACAGGAGAACACAGAAGGAGAACAGTGGCCGACAGGAGAGGGAGAACAGCGGCCGACAGGAGAAGGAGAACAGCGGCCGACAGGAGAACACAGAGGGAGAACAGCGGCCGGCGGAAGGAAGTAACTTCTGTGAATCTCAGAGCCAATCAGTCTGTCTTCCTGTCTGCATGATCCAGGACAAACAAGAAAAAAGAGAGAGAGGAGTGAAAAGAAATGGAAAGTGGAGAAAATAAGAGCTGAAGTGAGAGAATAAATGTTGACCTATTTATAGATTCTTTTGTATAGGAAAAGTATGGCACTTTGAAATGTCAAAGTGGAAATGTTGAACTATATAATCACCAACGTGTCCTCTTGGTTTTGTACTTACAGGCTCTTGTGGAGAATTCCAAAGTTTTCTGGTCTTTGTGACCTTACATAGCCTGAACACAAACCTGACTAACCCAAGCCCACACACACACATCCTCTCAGACTCATTCTCTCACTCTCGTCCTTTCTCTCTCTTTCATCTCACTCAGACTCAACCGCAGGCCACCCTACCATTAAACCTAGGCATATAGAGAAAAAAGCCACATGTCTTTAAATTGGAGAATGCAACCACAAACAGCACCAGGCGCCCCATTTTTTGTTCTGGTACCTGTGATTCCATGGAGGTGTGGACATTCCTGTTCACCTAACAATCACCCATTCAGACAAACACGGGCCAAATTGCAGCCTATTTCTAAAAGGGCATTCATGGTGTGCTTTGAGTCAAAGCTGTGAGCCAACTAGATGACACGGCCCGAGTCAAAGCTGTGAGCCAACTAGATGACACGCCCCGAGTCAAAGCAGTGAGCCAACTAGATGACACGCCCCGAGTCAAAGCTGTGAGCCAACTAGATGACACGCCCCGAGTCAAAGCAGTGAGCCAACTAGATGACACGCCCCGAGTCAAAGCAGTGAGCCAACTAGATGACACGCCCTGAGTCAAAGCTGTGAGCCAACTAGATGACACGCCCCGAGTCAAAGCTGTGAGCCAACTAGATGACACGCCCCGAGTCAAAGCAGTGAGCCAACTAGATGACACGCCCTTAGTCAAAGCTGTGAGCCAACTAGATGACACGCCCTGAGTCAAAGCTGTGAGCCAACTAGATGACACGCCCTGAGTCAAAGCTGTGAGCCAACTAGATGACACGCCCGAGTCAAAGCTGTGAGCCAACTAGATGACACGCCCCGAGTCAAAGCTGTGAGCCAACTAGATGACACGCCCCGAGTCAAAGCTGTGAGCCAACTAGATGACACGCCCTGAGTCAAAGCTGTGAGCCAACTAGATGACACGCCCGGAGTCAAAGCTGTGAGCCAACTAGATGACACGCCCGAGTCAAAGCAGTGAGCCAACTAGATGACACGCCCCGAGTCAAAGCAGTGAGCCAACTAGATGACACGCCCGAGTCAAAGCTGTGAGCCAACTAGATGACACGCCCTGAGTCAAAGCTGTGAGCCAACTAGATGACACGCCCTGAGTCAAAGCTGTGAGCCAACTAGATGACACGCCCGAGTCAAAGCTGTGAGCCAACTAGATGACACGCCCTGAGTCAAAGCTGTGAGCCAACTAGATGACACGCCCCGAGTCAAAGCTGTGAGCCAACTAGATGACACGCCCTGAGTCAAAGCTGTGAGCCAACTAGATGACACGCCCTGAGTCAAAGCTGTGAGCCAACTAGATGACACGCCCCGAGTCAAAGCTGTGAGCCAACTAGATGACACGCCCTGAGTCAAAGCTGTGAGCCAACTAGATGACACGCCCTGAGTCAAAGCAGTGAGCCAACTAGATGACACGCCCTTAGTCAAAGCTGTGAGCCAACTAGATGACACGCCCTGAGTCAAAGCTGTGAGCCAACTAGATGACACGCCCTGAGTCAAAGCTGTGAGCCAACTAGATGACACGCCCGAGTCAAAGCTGTGAGCCAACTAGATGACACGCCCTGAGTCAAAGCTGTGAGCCAACTAGATGACACGCCCTGAGTCAAAGCTGTGAGCCAACTAGATGACACGCCTTGAGTCAAAGCTGTGAGCATGAACCAACTATAAACTAACTCACAGCTTCATTGAAGACTAGGCTTGGTCGGGAAAACACTGATCACAGAAAATGAATGCTGGGAGTTTGTTAGTCACATATTATTTCAGCTGCATATACTGTAAAGTAGAGCTCTTTCGTATGGGTCTGGACAGCTTCCTTCTACAATAGCTAAAGCAGTGTAATGCCATAGTGCACAGGACCATGTAGCTGGTACATTACTCATGCGGTTCTGGGCAAAGATCACAGAGTTGACATCACATCCTGTCCAACCCACAAGGAGGTAACCCTTACCAACACAGAGGTGACATCACATCCTGTCCAACCCACAAGGAGCTAACCCTTACCAACACAGAAGTGACATCACATCCTGTCTAACCCACAAGGAGGTAACCCTTACCAACACAGAGGTGACATCACATCCTGTCCAACCCACAACCAACACAGTCTGACTTCCCCAGGCAGCATCTGTCCAACCAATAACAACATCAGACCCAGATATTTTATTTTCCTTTCCCAGAGCTTAATAACTTTTACAACTAGGAATAAGAGAAAATGTGTCATTCTGTATTTCTGTGAGGCGTAACGATGGCAATTATGGCGTTAACCCGGTGCTAGGACTAAGCACATGTAATCTAATATAATGACCTTGGTGTGGTTCATGATCGGTCACAGATGTGGCAGACGTAAATTCAAGAGTTATTGAAGAGAGACTAAATGTAGTGACGACCCGACACAAAGTCAGCCACCTAAAACAAATAGAGATGATGTCACCTCAGTCACTGACAGACACAATTAGCCAGGACAGTTATGCCTTTGTGATTGGTTGGCAGTATGTCCTGCTATCTAAACATTGAGTGATTATGGAGGATTGTTAACCCTAACCCAAACCCTAAACGTAAACTTAACCCATTTCATTTGGACCGCAATTCAGTTTACTGTTGAACAGAACAAAACATTATATAGCTGGTGTGCTAGCCATGTGAAATAAATCAGTCAGCCAATGAAATGTCACATAGTAATGATCAATACTGTTCTGTCATTGTCCATCACTCAAAAAATGAAAATCAACACAGGGGACTATCGTGCAAGAAGACAGGGGACTATCACCACAGGGGACTATCGTGCAAGAAGACAGGGGACTATCACCACAGGGGACTATCGTGCAAGAAGACAGGGGACTATTACCACAGGGGACTATCACCACAGGGGACTATCACCACAGGGGACTATGGTGCAAGAATACAGGGACTATCACCACAGGGGACTATCACCACAGGGGACTATCACCACAGGGGACTATCACCACAGGGGACTATCACCACAGGGGACTATCACCACAGGGGACTATCGTGCAAGAAGACAGGGACTATCACCACAGGGGACTATCACCACAGGGGACTATCACCACAGGGGACTATCACCACAGGGGACTATCACCACAGGGGACTATCAAGAAGACAGGGACTATCACCACAGGGGACTATCACCACAGGGGACTATCACCACAGGGGACTATCACCACAGGGGACTATCACCACAGGGGACTATCACCACAGGGGACTATCACCACAGGGGACTATCACCACAGGGACTATCACCACAGGGGACTATCACAAGAAGACAGGGGACTATCACCACAGGGGACTATCACCACAGGGGACTATGGTGCAAGAATACAGGGGACTATCACCACAGGGGACTATCACCACAGGGGACTATCACCACAGGGGACTATCGCAAGAAGACAGGGGACTATCACCACAGGGGACTATCACCACAGGGGACTATCACCACAGGGGACTATCACCAAGAAGGGGACTATCACCACAGGGGACTATCACCACAGGGACTATTACCACAGGGGACTATCACCACAGGGGACTATCACCACAGGGGACTATCACCACAGGGGACTATCACCACAGGGGACTATCACCACAGGGGACTATCACCACAGGGGACTATCACCACAGGGGACTATCACCACAGGGGACTATCACCACAGGGGACTATGGTGCAAGAATACAGAGAGCTCAAAATGAGCTTGCATCTTAAATGGAGCATTTCTCTCCGGTAAACAGACTGGGTGCCAGCTTGGCATGTCAAATGTCAGACTGGGTTTAATCCCCGTCTGCTGTGGGGTCATGGAACTGCCCTGTCTGCTACTGTGGCCAATCACATCACATCTGATGGTTGACAGGAAAAAGCCACAAACACCACTAACAACAACAGCAGCGAAGACAAGGAGAGCCAAACATATATGTTTAGAAAGAAGGAGCGTTTGAATCAATCTGTGGGGACACCTGACAATGTGCCAACAAGAACAATTACAGGCCTGGCCTGTCAGCTAGGCTTGACAACACAAGGCTGGTATTGTGGTCCAGTTGTATTGTGGTCCAGATGTTAGGCAATAGCCAACAGAACCGGAGGAGGAGTTTCCTTTCAATCGCCATGGGAACGTAGAACGCCGCGCTTCTACAAAGATGGAAAAGATATAACAAATATATCGCTCAGATCTATGTAGGGCACGTGACCCAAGACACAAAGAGTGAAGTACAATAGAAATATGGTTGGGTGTGTGCCTGTCTGTGGTTGTATTAGACCTGTATACTGGTGTCTGTGGACTTCACCTCACGAGGACCTCACCTCACGGGACCTCACGTGGACGTCACCTCACGGGGACGTCACCTCACGGGACGTCACCTCACGGGGACGTCACCTCACGGGGACGTCACCTCACGGGACGTCACCTCACGGGACGTCACCTCACGGGGACCTCACCTCACGGGACCTCACCTCACGGGGACCTCACCTCACGGGACCTCACCTCACGGGGACCTCACCTCACGGGGACCTCACCTCACGGGGACCTCACCTCACGGGGACCTCACCTCACGGGGACCTCACCTCACGGGGACCTCACCTCACGGGGACCTCACCTCACGGGGACCTCACCTCTCAGGGCATATTTAGATCATTAAAGATGCAGACTCTCACCGCACCACAATGCAACATTGCTGAAGGGGAACCATTGTGATTTTGGCAGCAGAGGATTCTTTCTTCTTCTGGGTCACATGAACTTGTGGACACTAGTTTCTCTAGATCTTCAGTCATTGCAGAAATACTAGAAGACTGCTTTCAAACTGGTTGCAGATATGTAAACATAGACATTTAGAAACACTAGACATCAACTGCTTTCAAACTGATGCTGCTTTAAACAAAGGCCTTGTAATCTCTAGATTATTTATTTTAGCTCAGTCTGGCATGCCTAGTCATATCAAATGTAGGTTAATACTGGACAAAATGTTAAAAAAATAGTTGCTAGGAAAACAATCTAGACAGGTAGAACCCTAGGAAGAAACCTAGAGAGGATCCAGGACCAAGAGATGGCCAGTCATCTGCCATGTATTGTTAGGTTACACAGTAAACTACCCCCAAACATAGTTCCCATGGCTGTAATTAGGGCTTCTGGTTTACAAGCCTATTAAGTTCCATTTAACTGAAATGATTCCAGAGAAATTGACATGGCAAATTTGTGACACTTGCAGGTTTACTGGAGTTTCCAGACCAGTTCATAAATGTAACCATGAACAGCTAATCATTGATGGGCTGATCTGCTCGTAAAGCAAAGCTACAGGGGTGAGAGGTGAACATCATTTCTACCTTATTAATGAAAGGGCACAATTATGGAACGCTAATGGGTTCTGTAGACTTCAAGTATTTGAGTTTAATTCAAACTGCATACGTGACAGATTATGGTATTGGCTAAATAGTTTCACTTTGCCAAACATATCTCACATTAAAAGTGAATTCTGATAATTAAACTAAATCAGTACACGTCTACAAACTATATGTTTATGAAAGAGGTGGCAATTAGAGGTGGCTCACCAGACACCTTTAACATCACAGGGTTCCTTAACCGAACAGCTGGTTCCTCAGCTGGTTAATCATTGTCATTGCATGGGTAAAATGTTCAAACAGGGTTTTATTTTAATGTACTGGCCATGATGACATATATCCATACTTTAGTTTGATTTAAACAGTGAACCTATGTGGTGTATTACAAGCGGAAAATAATAGAAATAAAAATATTATATTATAATAAATATGAATCACAAAACAGTTTGATATTATTTTATTAAACCTAAAATGTTGTACTGACACCCATTACTTCCAGATTTATTTCAAAACGCTTTCTCAATCGGAGTCATACATGGACAGACTGCCACAGTGACCCGCTCGTCCCTTTTCGATCAACCTCAACAAGTTGAAAGTTTGACAATTAGCCAATCAGGATAAAATAGCCAATCAGACGGAAGCTAATACGCATGGCCAATGGAGCCATTTATTCAATTGTCATTTGGCATCAACCTCCTGTATTCCTCTGAAACCTTTAGGTTACGCAGGAGGGCCAATCAGGAGGGCCAATCAGGAGGGCCAATCAGGAGGGCCAATCAGGAGGGCCAATCAGGAGGGCCAATCAGGAGGGCCAATCAGGAGGGCCAATCAGGAGGGCCAATCAGGAGGGCCAATCAGGAGGGCCAATCAGGAGGGCCAATCAGGAGGGCCCATAGTAACACTGCAGGGGGAGTTGATGGCATTTACATGGCACTTACAACGCCAGGGTTGTGGGTTCAATCCCCATGTGGGAGAGATACAAAAAAAAAAACAATGTCCTCTGCTGTATGTTGCTCTGAATAAGAGAATCATGGTGAAATAAATGATAGTGTGACCAGTGTAGAGGGCTGGTATTGCCCAGCTCAGGGTGGTAGAGAGGGCTGGTATTGCCCGGCTCAGGGTGGTAGAGAGGGCTGGTATTGCCCAGCTCAGGGTGGTAGAGAGGGCTGGTATTGCCCGGCTCAGGGTGGTAGAGAGGGCTGGTATTGCCCAGCTCAGGGTGGTAGAGAGGGCTGGTATTGCCCAGCTCAGGGTGGTAGAGAGGGCTGGTATTGCCCAGCTCAGGGTGGTAGAGAGGGCTGGTATTGCCCAGCTCAGGGTGGTAGAGAGGGCTGGTATTGCCCAGCTCAGGGTGGTAGAGAGGGCTGGTATTGCCCAGCTCAGGGTGGTAGAGAGGGCTGGTATTGCCCAGCTCAGGGTGGTAGAGAGGGCTGGTATTGCCCAGCTCAGGGTGGTAGAGAGGGCTGGCATTGCCGAACTCCGAGGCCACCAGTACAGTACCTTACCAGAAGGTAATATTTTATTGATTATTATCTGCATTCCACATTATTTTATCAAACGGCGCATTCAACTTAAAATGAAAGTTATGCGAGCTACCCACAAAAAGAGATGTGATGTTTTTTTCAACATTAAGTCCAATAACGTTAACTTGTAAAGTTGACAACATCATGACACACTTGGTGAACACGTTTAAATCCTGATATAAGCCGTGGCTGGAATAACATTCCGGGGCTCCTAGACGGGGCTTCATGTAACCGCGTCCAGTCGCACAATCAGAGCCCAGAACACAGTTTATATGCATAAATAAATACCACATAACTATTAATACGTTGTAAAATACACACTGACGTACACAATATAAATATTAATAAGTATTAATGATTTGACACATCTAAATCCATGGTCGCAAAATACGTTTGCTATATTGGACCAGAAGTGGGTTATATCTCCTAAACTTCTTACCTGCTAGTATTGGCTGTTGATTACTGCCGGATGTCTGGACATTAGAAATAAAGTGTGTCCAGGAGAAACAGAATAAAACCAATAGCTTCCGATACTCCATGTCTGTGGCGTATTGGAGAGGACAGACCCTGTAGGAGTAATCAGGGTGGTGCGACTGACTGGACCTCCGCACCGGGCAGCTCTGGTCAGGACCCAGGACCCTCTCTCCTTATTGGGGTCGACGATATACGGACTCTCCTCCTCCAACTGGCATAAATACAGTCATTAGAGAAAGAACTGGGCGTTAAAGGAGGGGCTCTTTAATTACAGCTGTAGACACTTGGTACTTATTCCAGGAGCGTGATGGGGGAGAGTGAGAGAAAGGGGGAGAGAGTGAGAGATAATGGACTGTATACCGGGTGCCGGGTGGTGATGGCGCTTGGTGCGAACGTGTGATTGAACAATGCAGCTGTTTGACAACCCCCCTTACGCCCTAATATAAGTACCCCACCCCGGTTCCCTCACCCATCCCCCTCCCCAAATAGTATTGAAATGGGTGAGGGGTGTCGTAACAAGACTTTCTTTCTTCTCAGTTCAGAAATCCACTTACATTCAGACTCGTATGACTGGGCGAAATCAAACATATTTTCAACCACAACACGAAATTAAGTGCGTTTCTACAACTTTTCCGAAATGAACAGCGAGAGACGCATAGAAATAAGGACCCGAACTAATCTACATCCATGCTCATGTTTCTGGAAACATTCCCTCTCCTAAATTATAAAACATATATCATGAGCCAGAGAGAATTGGGAATACAGGTTACGGGAATGTTGTGAGAACCTGTCCAGCATCTTGCTGACTTCTAGACAGGACCCGCTGTAGACATGAGCGATATAAGCGGTTGCTTAGGGCTTCTAAGGAGACCCTGATTGAGTCCCGACCTCTAGGGGGGCACAAATAAAATGTTGCATAGGGTCCCGAAAACGCTAGAACAGGTCCTACTTCCAGAGACGAGAACAGGGCTTGGGACCGGAATGGATAGAGGTAACATCGCTTTTGGCATTTCAAAAAGTCCGATAATAACTATCGCAGTTTTAGACAATTAAGCAAGATGCCAAGACCCGGAGAACAGCTGTTCATGGAGGTATTTGGTCCCAAAACTACTGTGGCAGCTGGACCTGGAAACAAAAAAAATCCTATAATGGTTTATTTGGAACTCATAAATAAGGTAGTCATTCCAATATGATAGCAAGAAATACTAATACACCACAAGAAAATGTTTTTGGCTCTCATCTTCTGCACTGTGTACGAGAAACCAGAAGGGCATTTGCTTACCATACCGTCACATGAATTCACTGGTGGGGCTTTTATCTTTTTCTGTGGAACTCTTGTGGTGTTCTCTATAGCCGTCCCAGTTGGGTTGTTTCTAACCCGGTGTCAGGAATCGAACAGAAAGCCAGATGCCGAATGGTGTTTGGATCTAGCTTGTGTGCCACATGTCTTCTCTCATTTTAGACCCATAATGTATTCTACTGTTCCCTTGGCAATAGCCTGTCTGGATATCAAGACGCTGATTGGCAGTTATGGGTCAGGGGTTTTCTGGGTTTCCTTAGTCGTCATCATCCTTATACTGCTGGGGAGGAAAGCCAGGACAGAGGTGCAAAGCCCCCATAGTGCCTGGTAGAACCCAGAGAACACACACCATAGTACCTGGTAGAACCCAGAGAACACACACCATAGTACCTGGTAGAACCCAGAGAACACACACCATAGTACCTGGTAGAACCCAGAGAACACACACCATAGTACCTGGTAGAACCCAGAGAACACACCATAGTACCTGGTAGAACCCAGAGAACACACCATAGTACCTGGTAGAACCCAGAGAACACACACCATAGTACCTGGTAGAACCCAGAGAACACACCATAGTACCTGGTAGAACCCAGAGAACACACCATAGCGCCTGGTAGAACCCAGAGAACACACACCATAGTACCTGGTAGAACCCAGAGAACACACCATAGTACCTGGTAGAACCCAGAGAACACACCATAGCGCCTGGTAGAACCCAGAGAACACACACCATAGTGTCTGGTAGAACCCAGAGAACACACCATAGTGCCTGGTAGAACCCAGAGAACACACCATAGTGCCTGGTAGAACCCAGAGAACACACCATAGTGTCACCTTTTATACAAGTGTTAATCTGCAGAGGGCATAATTCTGGTTTGCTTCTCTATGTGCTCTGAAATGTGCTCTAACAGGTGCTCTAACTTGTGCTCTAACTTGTGCTCTAACATGTGCTCTAACTTGTGCTCTAACATGTGCTCTAACTTGTGCTCTAACTTGTGCTCTAACTTGTGCTCTAACATGTGCTCTAACTTGTGCTCTAACTTGTGCTCTAACATGTGCTCTAACTTGTGCTCTAACTTGTGCTCTAACTTGTGCTCTAACATGTGCTCTAACTTGTGCTCTAACTTGTGCTCTAACTTGTGCTCTAACTTGTGCTCTAACATGTGCTCTAACCTGTGATCTAACATGTGCTCTAACTTGTGCTCTAACTTGTGCTCTAACATGTGCTCTAACTTGTGCTCTAACATGTGCTCTAACTTGTGCTCTAACATGTGCTCTAACTTGTGCTCTAACTTGTGCTCTAACATGTGCTCTAACTTGTGCTCTAACTTGTGCTCTAACATGTGCCCTAACTTGTGCTCTAACTTGTGCTCTAACATGTGCTCTAACAGGTGCCCTAACATGTGCTCTAACATGTGATCTAACATGAGCTCTAACTTGTGCTCTAACATGTGCTCTAATCTAGGCTCTAACATGAGCTCTAACTTGTGCTCTAACTTGTGCTCTAACATGTGATCTAGCTTGTGCTCTAACATGTGCTCTAACTGGTGCTCTAACATGTGATCTCACTTGGTCGTTATGTGTTGAGGACGGCCCAGTCTGCACATGACCATGTGATCCTCCAGAAGGTGTTGAAGACGGCCCAGTCTGCACATGACCATGTGGTCCTCCAGAAGGTGTTGAAGACCGCCCAGTCTGCACACGACCATGTGGTCCTCCAGAAGGTGTTGAAGACATGTGGTCCTCCAGAAGGTGTTGAAGACGGCCCAGTCTGCACATGACCATGTGGTCCTCCAGAAGGTGTTGAAGACGGCCCAGTCTGCACACGACCATGTGGTCCTCCAGAAGGTGTTGAAGACGGCCCAGTCTGCACATGACCATGTGGTCCTCCAGAAGGTGTTGAAGACCGCCCAGTCTGCACACGACCATGTGGTCCTCCAGAAGGTGTTGAAGACATGTGGTCCTCCAGAAGGTGTTGAAGACAGCCCAGTCTGCACATGACCATGTGGTCCTCCAGAAGGTGTTAAAGACATGTGGTCCTCCAGAAGGTTTTGAAGACAGCCCATCGCATCACTTATCCTCTCTCATCTCAGCTGCACGTTTTTGATTTTCAGACATAATTATGCTCCACAACAGTTTTAATTCCCCCAAAATGTCAGCTGAATATGTCTGCTTTGATGGAAGCTGGCAGCAACACAGTTGGGTTGATGTAGAGACACACGTGCATGGGAACACGGTTTTAATAGCTTGCATCGTTTCAAAATCAAATGTAAAAAATTCTATATCTATAATGTGATAAAGTCTCAGGTCAAGTGTTCTGTAGAGAGACACTGTGGGTTGTCATGATGGACCAGTGCTTATGCATTATCCAGTTGTTATTAGAGATTTAACATAAACAAGAACAGATTCCCAACATAAAACTTCTGAATTTAATATCAACAGAACTTAATACAAAACTTTTGAATTTAGTATCCTTTCCTGAGGATGAAACAATATTACGTATTTTTTTTTCATTTACAATAAACGTTACAAAGTCACTGAAAATGTTGTGGACCTTTTTGAAAATGAGAAAACATTGCCTTTTCCATTCACCAAAATATCCTATACCCAAAATATCTGCAGTCTCAATGTCGCCAAGTGAAATGACAAGACAGGGTCTTTATTTTCCAGTGACACACCTCGTCTTCCCAGGGGCTTTGTGCTAGCTCCATAACTGACCGGGTGCCTCCAGTAATACCGAATTCCTGTGGCAATAGAGGCATTTGGTTTTTCAATTACAATGGTGACTCATCTGTCCTATATATTGGTTGTCTTAAGACCTCTGGGACTAGAGACCATAATTACCTCATGGCTTCCTGAAACAGCTATTTTTACAATATAATGAAGTCAGGTTGGTTTGATCGTTTTGCTGTTAGTTTAATTACAAGTTCAGATCAATGGAAACCAGACCACTCCATTTGTCACACTGGCTTCTTGTCATCTCTATGCAACCACTAGATGTGGGGCTACCTTTCACCCCAAGGGGGGTGGAGCTGTACCAGGAGGAGATACAAGTGGAGCTCATATAGCCCAGGGAGGGTGGAGCTGTACCAGGAGGAGATACAAGTGGAGCTCCCCTACAGCCTAGGGAGGGTGGAGGTGTACCAGGAGGAGATACAAGTGGAGCTCATATAGCCCAGGGAGGGTGGAGCTGTATCAGAGGAGATACAAGTGGAGCTCCCCTACAGCCCAGGGAGGGTGGAGCTGTACCAGGAGGAGATACAAGTGGAGCTCCCCTACAGCTCAGGGAGGGTGGAGGTGTACCAGGAGGAGATACAAGTGGAGCTCCCCTACAGCTCAGGGAGGGTGGAGCTGTACCAGGAGGAGATACAAGTGGAGCTCCCTTACAGCCTAGGGAGGGTGGAGGTGTACCAGGAGGAGATACAAGTGGAGCTCCCCTACAGCTCAGGGAGGGTGGAGCAGTACCAGGAGGAGATACAAGTGGAGCTCCCTTACAGCCTAGGGAGGGTGGAGCAGTACCAGGAGGAGATACATACATATATATATATATGTCATTAGCGTCACACATGATCTCATTAGCATCATACAGGATGTCATTAGCATCATACAGGATGTCATTAGCGTCACACATGATGTCATTAGCGTCACACATGATGTCATTAGCATCATACAGGATGTCATTAGCATCATACAGGATGTCATTAGCATCATACAGGATGTCATTAGCATCATACAGGATGTCATTAGCGTCACACATGATGTCATTAGCGTCACACATGATGTCATTAGCATCATACAGGATGTCATTAGCATCATACAGGATGTCATTAGCATCATACAGGATGTCATTAGCATCATACAGGATGTCATTAGCGTCACACATGATGTCATTAGCGTCACACATGATGTCATTAGCGTCACACATGATGTCTTTAGCATCATACAGGATGTCATTAGCATCATACAGGATGTCATTAGCATCATACAGGATGTCATTAGCATCATACAGGATGTCATTAGCATCATACAGGATGTCATTAGCATCATACAGGATGTCATTAGCATCATACAGGATGTCATTAGCATCATACAGGATGTCATTAGCATCATACAGGATGTCATTAGCATCATACAGGATGTCATTAGCATGCCAATGTATTTCCCAAGCTAACATCAGAGTGGTCACTCTCAAATTAGAGCCTCTAACAGATGCTATTTATACCTGTGATGGGATGGTCACCATTTTTGTTCACCCAGCAGCCCGAACCTCCCTATCTTGGAGGAATGTGTGGCATTTGGTTACTCACTGTTTGTAGCTTTACACCGGATATATTCGCCAGAGGAGTTGCTTCCACTTGACTGTGCTTCGGTTTTCTCTAAAAGCTGGGCTGCTTTAATGGAATAAATTGGGATTCTTGTTAATATATTAAACAATAAAATAATATGTACAGTTGCTTGTCCACTTCGCTGTGTTAATAATATATTTAATTTTAAAACTAATATATTTTGGTGGGGCTTTTGTCATTTTTATTGTATATACGATCTTGATAGTTTTTATGTTAAAATTAAGCAAATTGAGCAACAATCTTCAGATAGTTTAAATGATTGGTCATTGGTCATCAATGGTCATTGGTCAGCATGCCAGATCACCACTCTAAGTGATATTTCATTGGTCAGCACGCCAGATCACCACTCTAAGTGATATTTCATTGGTCAGCATGCCAGATCACCACTCTAAGTGATATTTCATTGGTCAGCAAGCCAGATCACCACTCTAAGTGATATTTCATTGGTCAGTACGTCAGATCACCACTCTAAGTGATATGTCCTTTCAAATCTGTCTTTCTGGCTATCTAGCTGACTATCTGACTGGCTGGTTGGCTATGTGACTGGCTGGTTGGCTATGTGACTGGCTGGTTGGCTATCTGGCTGGCTAGCTGGCTTTCTGGCTGGCTGGCTATATCTCTGGCTGGCTTTCTGGCTGGCTGGCTATATCTCTGGCTGGCTTTCTGGCTGGCTGGCTATATCTCTGGCTGGCTTTCTGGCTGGCTGGCTATATCTCTGGCTGGCTTTCTGGCTGGCTGGCCTCCACCCCTTTTGATCTGATGCAGAACTAGTTCTGCTAGTCCCCATAAACCAGACCGTTTAACCATTGTGTTTTCTCCAGCTGCGCCTACAGAGATGTTGTTTGGCCTGAGGCATTTGTTTAAAGATGATTTAACATACAGATACAAACACAGTCCTGCTATGCTGCCGTATCCACGGGAACCTGGAACCATCACCATCTGAGTTTGTACAGGAACCCTGCTTGTGGCACTCGGGCTGAACACACACACACACACACACACACACACACACACACACACACACACACACACACACACACACACACACACACTGAGGCAGCGATTTAATTGCTCAGGCATTCTACATTGGAGAAAGTGAGGAAAGTGTACGTCCAGTTGCTGTCCTTCATGTATATGGAGCCATTTGGGACACAAACGTGGTTTTGGTTTTATAACGTTTATTATTCCTAAACGAACAGTGAATGGGATAGTTTTACAATGAAGTTAGCAAGGATCATTTAGCATTTTGATTGGTAGTCTTACAGCCTACGTAGGTAAACAAAGAAAATTACAGACAATTGTTTAAAATTACAGTGGACTTGGGGCTTGCTGCTATATATAGAAACACATACAGTGGGTATAGAAACACATACAGTATAGAAACACATACAGTGGGTATATAAACACATACAGTGGGTATAGAAACACATACAGTATAGAAACACATACAGTATAGAAACACATACAGTGGGTATATAAACACATACTGTCACGATTGGTGTGGTGGCGTTGCTACACTTACATTTCGGTGATGCACTTCCTTGTTTCACTTCCGTGTTTACGTTTGTCTCACGGCTGTTTGCACTTTTAATCAATGGGATATAAGAGGGTCGCGAGCAGTGCACTCATTGCTTCGCATTGTTACATGTCACACGTTATTTTAGAGGTGAGTGTATTATACTACTGTTGTCATTATATGGGTTTTGTGTAAGACGCTATATGCGCACCTTTTATTTCATATCAACAGTTTAGTGTTTGTCGCCGTTTACGGTTTGTTTTAAGTTCGTGTCTTTAAATAAACCTGTCAAAACGGATATACGACTCTGCACATGGCTTCCTCACGCACTACACCTTGGACGGACCGTGACAGAATGCGAAGCCCACAAAGAAGCCAGCGGAGCCAGCAGACGGTGAGTGGATTCCTCGGGGGCAAGCTATAGCGCAGTGGGACTGGGGTAAGCCGGAGACGCCCGAAGAGGAGTATAGGCGCCTCCGTGCTTACTTCGGGTATGAGCCACCGATGCAGCTATCAGGGCCGATTACATCGGGTCCGCGGTCCCTCCCGGAGGAAGGCAAGAGGGCACCCCGAAGGCGTCCCAAGAAGGTTTTTGGGGGAGCTAAGGAGGTGTTCCGGGAGGACCGCGGAGAGAGCACCCACGGTCCTGGTGCTGCAGGAACGGCCCCCACTGCTCCGGGGCTGCAGACAGGGGAGGGAAACCCCTGGAGCTACAGCCACTACCCCCGCCGTGGGAAGACCCTTTTCTGCCGCCGACGACAGGGACAGAAAACCCCCGGAGGGGTTGGATGAACAGCCCTCAGCTGTTATTAGGACGTGGTGGAGGACATGGCTGGAGCTACAGCCACAAACCCCGCAGTGGGAAGACCCTTTTCGGCCACCGACGTCAGGGACAGAAAAACCCCGGAGGGGTTGGATGATCAGCCCTCGGCTGTTATTAGGACGTGGTGGAGGACATGGCTGGATTTACAGGAGCCAGCGCCTGAGATGGTCGCCACCACGCTTGCGCCTGAGATGGTCGCCGTCACGCCAGCGTTCACGATGGTTCCTGCCGTCCCGCCAGCGCCCAAGATGGCTACCGTCGTCCCGCCAGCGCTCAAGATGGCTGTTGCCGTCCCGCCAGCGCCCAAGATGGCTGCTGCCGTCACGCCAGCGCTCAAGATGGCTGCCGTCGTCCCGCCGGCGCTCAAGATGGCTGTTGCCGTCACGCCAGCGCCCACGATGGCTCCCGCCGTCACGCCAGCGTCCACGATGGCTCCCGCCGTCCCGCCAGCGCCCAAGATGGCTACCGTCGTCCCGCCAGCGCCCAAGATGGCTGCCGCCGTCACGCCAGCGTCCACGATGGCTCCCGCCGTCCCGCCAGCGCTCAAGATGGCTGTTGCCGGCACGCCAGCGCTCAAGATGGCTGCCGTCGTCCCGCCGGCGCTCAAGATGGCTGTTGCCGTCACGCCAGCGCCCACGATGGCTCCCGCCGTCACGCCAGCGTCCAAGATGGCTACCGTCGTCCCGCCAGCGCCCAAGATGGCTGCCGCCGTCACGCCAGCGTCCACGATGGCTCCGCCGTGCCGCCAGCGCTCAAGATGGCTGTTGCCGCCACGCCAGCGCTCAAGATGGCTGCCGTCGTCCTGCCGGCGCTCAAGATGGCTGTTGCCGTCACGCCAGCGCCCACGATGGCTCCCGCCGTCACGCCAGCGTCCAAGATGGCTACCGTCGTCCCGCCAGCGCCCAAGATGGCTGCCGCCGTCACGCCAGCGTCCACGATGGCTCCCGCCGTGCCGCCAGCGCTCAAGATGGCTGTTGCCGGCACGCCAGCGCTCAAGATGGCTGCCGCCGTCACGCCAGCGTCCACGATGGCTCCCGCCGTGCCGCCAGCGCTCAAGATGGCTGTTGCATCGTCGCCCACAATGGCTGCCGCATCGCCGCCCACACTGGCTGCCGCATCGCCGCCCACAATGGCTGCCGCATCGCCGCCCACAATGGCTGCCGCATCGCCGCCCACAATGGCTGCCGCATCGCCGCCCACAATGGCTGCCGCATCGCCGCCCACAATGGCTGCCGCATCGCCGCCCACACTGGCTGCCGCATCGCCGCCCACAATGGCTGCCGCATCGCCGCCCACAATGGCTGCCGCATCGCCGCCCACAACGGCTGCCGCATCGCCGCCCACAATGGCTGCCGCATCGCCGACCACGAAGGCCGCGCCACGACTACGCTCACGATGGCCGCCGCCACGACTACGCTCACGATGGCCGCCGCCACGACTACGCTCACGATGGCCGCCGCCACGACTACGCTCCCGATGGCCGCCGCCACGACTACGCTCACGATGGCCGCCGCCACGACTACGCTCACGATGGCCGCCGCCACGACTACGCTCACGATGGCCGCCGCCACGACTACGCTCACGATGGCCGCCGCCACGACTACGCTCACGATGGCCGCCGCCACGACTACGCCACGATGGCCGCCGCCACGACTACGCTCACGATGGCCGCCGCCACGACTACGCTCACGATGGCCGCCGCCACGACTACGCTCACGATGGCCGCCGCCACGACTACGCTCACGATGGCCGCCGCCACGACACCGCCCACGATGGCCGCCGCCACGACTGCGCCCCCGATGGCCGCCGCCACGACGGCGCCCACGATGGCCTCCGCCACCACGTCGCCCACGACGGCGGACTCTGAGCTGCACACGACGGCGGACTCTGAGCCGCACAAGACGGCGGACTCTGGGCCGCACAAGACGGCGGACTCTGAGCCGCACAAGATGGCGGACTCTCAGCCGCACTAGATGGCGGTCTCTCTGCCGCACTAGATGGCGGCCTCTCAGCCACCGAGGCCTTTTCAGGGCTGGACCTGCGGTCCTGGACTGACCCTTTTGGGTTTGACTGCGGGTTCTCTCCCTGTTGCTCCCTTGTTTTGGTTTTGTGTTTCCGTTCGGCTATCTGGGGAGCTAGCCTTTTAGTGGGGGATACTGTCACGATTGGTGTGGTGGCGTTGCTACACTTACATTTCGGTGATGCACTTCCTTGTTTCACTTCCGTGTTTACGTTTGTCTCACGGCTGTTTGCACTTTTAATCAATGGGATATAAGAGGGTCGCGAGCAGTGCACTCATTGCTTCGCATTGTTACATGTCACACGTTATTTTAGAGGTGAGTGTATTATACTACTGTTGTCATTATATGGGTTTTGTGTAAGACGCTATATGCGCACCTTTTATTTCATATCAACAGTTTAGTGTTTGTCGCCGTTTACGGTTTGTTTTAAGTTCGTGTCTTTAAATAAACCTGTCAAAACGGATATACGACTCTGCACATGGCTTCCTCACGCACTACACCTTGGACGGACCGTGACACATACAGTGGGTATAGAAACACATACAGTGGGTATAGAAACACATACAGTGGGTATATAAACACATACAGTGGGTATAGAAACACATACAGTATAGAAACACATACAGTGGGTATATAAACACATACAGTGGGTATATAAACACATACAGTGGGTATAGAAACACATACAGTATAGAAACACATACAGTGGGTATATAAACACATACAGTGGGTATAGAAACACATACAGTGGGTATATAAACACATACAGTGGGTATAGAAACACATACAGTGGGTATATAAACACATACAGTGGGTATAGAAACACATACAGTGGGTATAGAAACACATACAGTGGGTATATAAACACATACAGTGGGTATATAAACACATACAGTGGGTATATAAACACATACAGTGGGTATAGAAACACATACAGTGGGTATATAAACACATACAGTGGGTATAGAAACACATACAGTGGGTATATAAACACATACAGTGGGTATAGAAACACATACAGTGGGTATATAAACACATACAGTGGGTATAGAAACACATACAGTGGGTATAGAAACACATACAGTGGGTATATAAACACATACAGTGGGTATATAAACACATACAGTGGGTATAGAAACACATACAGTGGGTATAGAAACACATACAGTGGGTATAGAAACACATACAGTGGGTATATAAACACATACAGTATAGAAACACATACAGTGGGTATATAAACACATACAGTGGGTATATAAACACATACAGTGGGTATAGAAACACATACAGTGGGTATATAAACACATACAGTGGGTATAGAAACACATACAGTGGGTATATAAACACATACAGTGGGTATAGAAACACATACAGTGGGTATAGAAACACATACAGTGGGTATATAAACACATACAGTGGGTATATAAACACATACAGTGGGTATAGAAACACATACAGTGGGTATAGAAACACATACAGTGGGTATATAAACACATACAGTATAGAAACACATACAGTGGGTATATAAACACATACAGTGTGTCCAAACAACTCAGAACGCCCCATTATTAATTGATATGCCTTTTAATTTCATTAATTTGGGTTGAAATGGGCAGTGTATTTTCTACCATGTACAGTGGTATGGTTAAATAAACAATACCTTCAGTACATAGGAGGCAGAATACATCCTAATGATTCAGAAGCAGATCTGCTCTTTCTGGGATTTGCAAAATAAAGTGACTTGGCCAATTTGTTTTTTTCGTGTCTGAGGATTAAATAGATTAGGATTTCACCTCTGAAATGGCTTTATCTCAGGAGATAATGATTAGGGGGAAAATGTTCAGAGGTCTGTTTGAGGTCTTAATCTGTATGCATGTTTAGGAAAAAGGAAATACATTTCAGACCAAACATATATTAGTCATTTTCACAAAAAAGCTTTTAAATATAGCACCCATAAGCAAAGTTTGTTGAGTGAATGTTTACACATTAGCAACATTGCTTGGTCACCTGAACAAACAGAATCACCTTAACGAGGTCATTGGTTGTTTGCTCCTTTAACAGCTTGGACAGTTTGCAGATGACTCTAGTTCAACCATATATACTGTATTGCCACACACAGATTTGATGTTCTGGTGTAGGGTCACATTAAAACAGGATCAAGAAAGAATCAAGGAAGAAAAGGGAGAAGAACTCAAAGCTTTAGGTTGAATGAAAGTCATTACAGTGGACGTCTCCCAGTTAGAGGACGATGATCCATGGATAGCAAATGGTCTTATCAAGATGCGAGGCTCATTGGTAGGAAACTCCAGATACCCCAGCTGGATGTTATATGCAATGTTAAGCTTCGGTTTACATTTTAGACAGCATGGAAGTGGACAAAGACAAATTGGCAAGAGAGAGAACATCTCAGCTTTGGAGATATGCATTGTGCGGTGCTTCTGATGTGATAACCAGATTACCTTAGCCTTAAAAACAAAAGATAATCTGTTCCCAGAATGCATTAGTTCAATTTGGTTTGTGGGAGAGCACATGAAAGTTGCAGGTTCCGTCTGTCTGTGGGCCAGCTAAGTACCAACACAGACTTACGTCCTGCTGTGCCCAGATCTTTTCTCTGTGCCAAACCCATAGTTTTCTATGAATGATTAGTATTTATCAGTCCTTGGTTAAACAGCAGCTAGTCCTTTGTGTCAAAACAGAAATACTGCATAGCTTTAAATTATGATGCTGATAAATAGAGGGGCAGTCAAAAGGTTTTTCATTCTTTAGACAAAAGGGAAAATGAGAGCTAGCTGTCTCTAGTTGGTTACACCCAGCAAAACGCTTGTTATAAAACGGAGGATATCATACAGCTGCCACTAAAACATGAAAACTACCAAATACTCATACAAAACTTTTATTTTAAAAACTGGAGAGGCAGGAAATAATTAACAATAAAGTGTATTTAATGAGTAAATAATCAAACCCAGTAGTGCCCGGCAAAAGGTATGACAGCAAAGACCTAAACAAAAAAACAATCAGGACTGGTCACCCCCCAGAGCCTGGTTCCTCTTTAGGTATCTTCTGAAATTCGACCTTTAGGTGAGTGTTTGTATGCATTTAGCTGTGTTTGTCATTTATTAGTAAGTCGTGGGTATGCACATTTGAGTGTCATTCTTTATGTGTTCGCCGTTCTCGGTTTGTTTTATGTTAAATAAGGAAACCCCATTTTGAACGGATTATACACGCTCTGTGCCAGGCATCCTCTCTGCTACACCTTAGATTGTAACAGTTACAGATGTCAGGAATCTATTCTGTACAGTGAACAATATAGGACCCAACATGTAACCCAGTGGGACTTTTTTGTGGACTACAAGAAGCATCATGGTATGACTAAGGAGGCTCTGTGCGAATCCCTATTTCCTACGCTGCTCCATGAGCCCTGATAAAATATAATGGTCTTTATAGGGAGTAGGCTGCCATATTTAACTCATGATCTGTTCTCCAGGAGATCCACAATGCACTCCCACAACACTAGTTCTGGAGAATTTCATGTAAATTATCTCACAGGATTCCAGCTGGCAAAGTGGGGCGATGATGAAGCCATATTATTTGCATTTATTGGAACAGAGCTTTAAAGCAAAGACGCAATATGTTTCTAACCACTACGCTGTGTGCTGTAGCCAACCGGTTGACAGCTGTGTAATTGGCATTTTACTCATTTCATTGTGCCGTTTATACAGGATAGATGTGGTTCTATTGATTGATTGATTATAACCACACATGACATCATTGTTGGGAAGAAATTTTATTCACTGATCCAGTTTCAAAGTATGAGTCCACATGCACAAAGAGTTACCTACCGGGACAAAAATATATTCTAAAACATGTTCACATATATTCAGAGTGCCTCAATACATTCAGCGTATGTACTGCAGAACAGTAAACATGGTCTCATTCAACCTGAGGGAACGATACCAATATCAGGTAGTATTATTGTGTGTATTGTTATATTACATGTTGTGTGTATTGTTATATTACATGTTGTGTGTATTGTTGTATTACATGTTGTGTGTATTGTTATATTACATGTTGTGTGTATTGGTATATTACATGTTGTGTGTATTGTTATATTACATGTTGTGTGTATTGGTATATTACATGTTGTGTGTATTGGTATATTACATGTTGTGTGTATTGGTATATTACATGTTGTGTGTATTGTTATATTACATGTTGTGTGTATTGTTATATTACATGTTGTGTGTATTGTTATATTACATGTTGTGTGTATTGTTATATTACATGTTGTGTGTATTGTTATATTACATGTTGTGTGTATTGGTATATTACATGTTGTGTGTATTGTTATATTACATGTTGTGTGTATTGTTATATTACATGTTGTGTGTATTGGTATATTACATGTTGTGTGTATTGTTATATTACATGTTGTGTGTATTGTTATATTACATGTTGTGTGAATTGGTATATTACATGTTGTGTGTATTGTTGTATTACATGTTGTGTGTATTGGTATATTACATGTTGTGTGTATTGGTATATTACATGTTGTGTGTATTGTTGTATTACATGTTGTGTGTATTGTTATATTACATGTTGTGTGTATTGGTATATTACATGTTGTGTGTATTGTTATATTACATGTTGTGTGTATTGTTATATTACATGTTGTGTGTATTGTTATATTACATGTTGTGTGTATTGTTATATTACATGTTGTGTGTATTGTTTTATTACATGTTGTGTGTATTGGTATATTACATGTTGTGTGTATTGGTATATTACATGTTGTGTGTATTGTTATATTACATGTTGTGTGTATTGGTATATTACATGTTGTGTGTATTGGTATATTACATGTTGTGTGTATTGTTATATTACATGTTGTGTGTATTGTTATATTACATGTTGTGTGTATTGTTATATTACATGTTGTGTGTATTGGTATATTACATGTTGTGTGTATTGTTATATTACATGTTATGTGTATTGTTATATTACATGTTGTGTGTATTGTTATATTACATGTTGTGTATATTGTTATATTACATGTTGTGTGTATTGTTATATTACATGTTGTGTGTATTGTTATATTACATGTTGTGTGTATTGGTATATTACATGTTGTGTGTATTGGTATACTACATGTTGTGTGTATTGGTATATTACATGTTGTGTGTATTGTTATATTACATGTTGTGTGTATTGTTATATTACATGTTGTGTGTATTGTTATATTACATGTTGTGTGTATTGTTATATTACATGTTGTGTGTATTGTTATATTACATGTTGTGTGTATTGTTATATTACATGTTGTGTGTATTGGTATATTACATGTTGTGTGTATTGTTATATTACATGTTGTGTGTATTGGTATATTACATGTTGTGTGTATTGTTATATTACATGTTGTGTGTATTGTTATATTACATGTTGTGTGAATTGGTATATTACATGTTGTGTGTATTGTTGTATTACATGTTGTGTGTATTGGTATATTACATGTTGTGTGTATTGGTATATTACATGTTGTGTGTATTGTTGTATTACATGTTGTGTGTATTGTTATATTACATGTTGTGTGTATTGGTATATTACATGTTGTGTGTATTGTTATATTACATGTTGTGTGTATTGTTATATTACATGTTGTGTGTATTGTTATATTACATGTTGTGTGTATTGTTATATTACATGTTGTGTGTATTGTTTTATTACATGTTGTGTGTATTGGTATATTACATGTTGTGTGTATTGGTATATTACATGTTGTGTGTATTGTTATATTACATGTTGTGTGTATTGGTATATTACATGTTGTGTGTATTGGTATATTACATGTTGTGTGTATTGGTATATTACATGTTGTGTGTATTGTTATATTACATGTTGTGTGTATTGTTATATTACATGTTGTGTGTATTGTTATATTACATGTTGTGTGTATTGTTATATTACATGTTGTGTGTATTGTTATATTACATGTTGTGTGTATTGGTATATTACATGTTGTGTGTATTGTTATATTACATGTTGTGTGTATTGTTATATTACATGTTGTGTGTATTGTTATATTACATGTTGTGTGTATTGTTATATTACATGTTGTGTGTATTGTTATATTACATGTTGTGTGTATTGTTATATTACATGTTGTGTGAATTGGTATATTACATGTTGTGTGTATTGTTGTATTACATGTTGTGTGTATTGGTATATTACATGTTGTGTGTATTGGTATATTACATGTTGTGTGTATTGTTGTATTACATGTTGTGTGTATTGGTATATTACATGTTGTGTGTATTGGTATATTACATGTTGTGTGTATTGTTATATTACATGTTGTGTGTATTGTTATATTACATGTTGTGTGTATTGTTATATTACATGTTGTGTGTATTGTTATATTACATGTTGTGTGTATTGTTTTATTACATGTTGTGTGTATTGGTATATTACATGTTGTGTGTATTGGTATATTACATGTTGTGTGTATTGTTATATTACATGTTGTGTGTATTGTTATATTACATGTTGTGTGTATTGGTATATTACATGTTGTGTGTATTGTTATATTACATGTTGTGTGTATTGGTATATTACATGTTGTGTGTATTGGTATATTACATGTTGTGTTGTATTGTTATATTACATGTTGTGTGTATTGGTATATTACATGTTATGTGTATTGTTATATTACATGTTGTGTGTATTGTTATATTACATGTTGTGTATATTGTTATATTACATGTTGTGTGTATTGTTATATTACATGTTGTGTGTATTGGTATATTACATGTTGTGTGTATTGTTATATTACATGTTGTGTGTATTGTTATATTACATGTTGTGTGTATTGTTATATTACATGTTGTGTGTATTGTTATATTACATGTTGTGTGTATTGTTATATTACATGTTGTGTGTATTGTTATATTACATGTTGTGTGTATTGTTATATTACATGTTGTGTGTATGAGCTGGTAATGAAAGAGCTGCGCCGTGGAATCGTATTGGACTGTTTAATGGCCATTTCTCCTTATGTAGACAGGTATGCCCCCTGGTGAAGCAGCTCGGAACTACAATATAACAGCCATTAAAGGCTTTTCACAAACACCTCACCTACTGAATCTAAACATTAGTGCATTTTGTATTATGTAAACTTCCCCACTTATTACATTGCAAGACCATAAAACAGGTGTAAACAAGGAACAACAAAATTAGGCGTCATTAACAAATAAATACATCTATAAATACATCAATAAAACAATAATAAATAAATAACAATCAAATAACAATAAAAATGTCTACGTGGAAAAAAACCATAGCATCAAATGCAGATAGGTGTATTGTTGACACAAGCAGTAAGTAGTAACATCTGATTTTATAAAAATAGAACATACCCTTTTATGTTTTTGGTAGATGATTTTCATATTAACAGCATCACTTCTCCTGCATAACGTTTTGTTAATCTTTCACATTGAATCAAGTTAATGACCATTCTGTTAATATAAATCTGTGGTAAATGGGTGTTAACTTGTAATCCCTTTTCACAGGACTAAGGCTACGTTCACACTGCAGGGTTTAATGCTCAATTTCGATTTTTTTGCAAGGCCGTTCACATTTCCAATTAAATGCGACCTTAATGTGATCTCCTGTGTGAACGTGAAATTACCCAGAAGTGACCCGCATGCGCAGAAGAGTACTCAACGGTCAACGACGTCACTTGTTGTTTGTGGAAGTAACGTTAGCTAAAAATGGATGTCAACAGTGGAGCTCGTTTAGGGATATTAAAGTTATTTTCCCAACGGAGCCAGCTCAATTACAATCATCTAGTTTTTAGAAGAAAACTAAACTAGTTGTTTATCTTCTTATTCCCGCCTACTTCAACGCAGAATTATGACGTTTGTCGAGTATCAATGACGGATACATGTGACCTGGCCGTTCAGATTGAAGTCGCATTTGAAAAGATCGGATCCGTTTCGGATTTGGACCACATACCCAAGTGGCCTGGGTCGCATTTGAAAAGATCGGACCTGGGTCGTTCAGACTGTCATTAAAAGATCAGATACAGGTCGCATAGGGGCAAAAAAATCGGAATTGGGTCGTTTCAGCCTGCAGTGTGAACGTAGCCTAAGAGTTTTAAACAACAAAACCACCTAAGTATACTCTGTATGTACACACAGACACATAATGTATACATAGATACTTCACCTGACCAGACAAGCTTAACCTGATGCCAGTAGCAAGCATAGGAACATATTTCCATGGTTAGGGTTCTAACTGTAAGGGTTCTAGCTGTTAGGGTTCTAAATGTAAGGGTTCTAAATGTAAGGGTTCTAAATGTTAGGGTTATATCTGTTTGGGTTCTAACTGCAGGGGTTCTAAATGTAAATGTAAATATTTTACAATATTTATGTAGTTCTGTGATTTGGCCTGGTTGTCTTTGAAAGTAAGAATTGATCTACTGGACAAAAACCGAGTTTGTCAAAAACAAAATGGAAACTGACTGATTCCCTGAATGACTCATTACCTGACTGACTGAATACATGACTGACTGACTACCTGACTGACTGAGTGCCTGACTGACTGAGTGCCTGACTGACTGATTACCTGACTGACTGACTCATTACCTGACTGACTGATTACCTGACTGACTACATGACTGGCTGACTGACTGACTGAGTGCCTGACTGACTGATTACCTGACTGACAGATTACCTGACTGACTGATTACTTGACTGACTGATTCATTACCTGACTGACTGACTGATTACCTGACAGACTGATTACTTGACTGACTGATTACCTGACTGACTCATTACCTGACTGACTGATTACCTGACTGACTCATTACCTGACTGACTGATTGCCTGACTGACTGATTACCTGACTGACTGATTTATTACCTGACTGACTCATTACCTGACTCACTGATTGCCTGACTGACTGACTCATTACCTGACTGACTGATTACCTGACTGACTGATTCATTACCTGACTGACTGATTACCTGACTGACTCATTACCTGACTGACTGATTACCTGACTGACTCATTACCTGACTGATTGACTCATTACCTGACTGACTGATTACCTGACTCACTACCAGTTGTAGCAAAAAGCTCAGCTTCAGGTGTCAGTCCCCCTTTTCAAAGAACATGAAATCCTGAAAAACAAAAAAATGGCTGTTAGAGAACCTGAGAAACACATGTAGTGCATTCTGGGATTGTATCCGCCTCACAACCCGAAACATAAACTAACTACATAAACACCACAACTATTTTGAAAAAAAGGTGTAGGAGATGCCAGGGTGTAAGAGATGCCAGGGTGGAGGAGATGCCATAACGAGCGATATAACAGCAATATAATGAGCGATACAACAGCGATATAACAGCGGTATAACAAGCGATATAACAGCGATATACCAGCGATATAACAGCGATATAACAAGCGATATAACAGCGATATAACAGCGATATAACAAGCGATATAACAAGCGATATTACAGCGATTTTACAGCGATATTACAGCGATATAACAGCGATATAACAAGCGATATAACAGCGACATACAAGCGATATAACAGCGATATAACAGCGATATAACAAGCGATATAACAGCGATAAAACCAGCGATATAACAGCGATATAACAAGCGATATAACAGCGATATAACAGCGATATAACGAGCGATATAACAAGCGATATAACAAGCGATATAACAGCGATATAACAAGAGATATAACAAGCGATATAACAGCGATATAACAGAGATATAACGAGCAATATATAACAAGCGATATAACGAGCGATATAACTTCGATATAACGAGCGATATATAACAAGCGATATAACGAGCCATATAACAGCGATATAACGAGCAATATATAACGAGCGATATAACAAGCGATATATAGCAGCGATATAACAGCGATAGAACAAGCGATATAACGAGCAATATATAACAAGCGATATAACGAGCAATATATAACAAGCGATATAACGAGCCATATTACAGCGATTTAACAGCGATATAACGAGCCATATAACGAGCCATATAAGAACGTTATAACAGCGATAAAACGAGCGATATAACAGCGATATAACGAGCAATATATAACGAGCGATATAACAAGCGATATAACAGCGATATAACGAGCGCTATAACGAGCAATATAAAACAAGCGATATAACGAGCCATATAACAGCGATATATCGAGCAATAAAACAGCGATATAACAGCGATATAACAGCGATATAACAGCGATATAACAAGCGATATAACAAGCGATATAACAAGCGATATAACAGCGATATAACAGCGATATAACAGCGATATAACAAGCGATATAACAGCGATATAACAGCGATATAACAGCGATATAACAAGCGATATAACAGCGATATAACAGCGATATTACAGCGATATAACAAGCGATATAACAGCGATATAACAGTGATATAACGGGCGATATAACGAGCGATATAACGAGCAATATTACAGCAATATAACAGCGATATAACAAGCAATATATAATGAGCGATATTACAGCAATATAACAGCGATATAACGAGCAATATATAACAAGCGATATAACGAGCGATATATATCAGCGATATAACAGAGATATAACGAGCAATATATAACAAGCGATATAACGAGCGATATATAACAAGCGATATTACAGCGATATAACAGCGTTATAACGAGCAATATATAACAAGCGATAAAACGAGCGATATATATATCAGCGATATAACAGAGATATAACGAGCAATATATAACAAGCGATATCACGAGCGATATAACATCGATATAACGAGTGATATATAACAAGCGATATAACGTGCGATATATAACAAGCGATATAACGAGCGATATAACAGCGATATAACGAGCGATATAAGAGCGATATAACGAGCGATATAACAGCGATATAACGAGCAAAATATAACAAGCGATATAACGAGCGATATATAGCAGCGATATAACGGAGATATAACGAGCAATATATAACAAGCGATATAACGAGCGATATAACAGCGATATAACAGCGATATAACGAGCCATATAACGAGCCATATAACAACGATATAACAGCAATATAACAGCGATATAACGAGCAATATATAACAAGCGATATATTGAGCGATGTATAGCAGCGATATAACGAGCCATAT